>CAKNXH010054947.1:0-62866 GCA_932178445.1 Andricus quercusramuli | reverse complement strand
AGTTTGTCATAAGGACAACCGCAGGATTCCGCCGGGAGCGGGTGCTACTCTGAAAAATTGCACCCCCTCCCAGCGAAATCGCGGTAAAATTTCAGCTATAACCACGTCTGACGACCGTGAGATAGGCGGTTACTGTCTGCGTTGAATTCAACACCATGATCCTGCGAAAGTCTCGTGCACCCCGAGGACACGGAGCGACCCAAGGACGACCGCCTTCTGCTTTTTCCCCGCAAGTGGATCAGCATTTTGTTGACACACAGGGATGCTTTTCAGGCTATTAACCAGTGAAACTTTGGCTTAACAGAATATTCCGGGTATAACCGTCGCATCTCGCTTATAAGATCTTTGTACCTCTCTTTCTTTTCTTTCTCCTTGGCGGTGAAGTTTTTGTCAGCTGCTACCGAAAATTCGATAACGAACATGGTATATACGGCACTTCTCATTTTCAACAATTGACTCTATTTTCCTAGGAGCGTGTAGCTCTTTTAGTGCCTTTGGATGTAGGTCGTTCCCGCATGAGTTGGGCAACTAGATAGTATGTGTCCTAGATCCTCGGGGTGTGCATGACACGCTCTGCAGATATCATCGGGAATATCTTGGCTCAAAATGTGGCGACGGTATGCTAGAGTAGAAATGAGACCGTCTTGACATGCCAAAATGAAACCCTCCGTACCCGACTTCAATCTGGATGATTTAAGGAAAGCATACGTTAGCTCATATGACAACGACTGATCCTCCACATTTCTGTGGAAGATGACGTGCATTCTCTTCTCGGGGAGCTGTTCGCGGAAGTTTTTCTCCTGTGCTTTCTTAATCCGAGCCTTCAGGAGTGAGTATTCAAGATGGATAAGATTTGATGCATTTTGCTCACCCCTGGTATTTAAGTCAAGTCCGAGTGTCTCAGCAGCCTCCTCCGCTGCTTTGTACAGAAATGCCCCTTTGCTCGCTTCTTCAGGTTTCGTCACCATTTTAAGAAGAGGGTCTTGTCTATTTGCAACTATGTGTGCTGTATCTAGAATAATCCTGTTGTGAAGACATTCAAGATTCAGTATTCCGCGACCACCTAGGCGGCGTGAGATGTAAAGTCGTGGAACAGAAGACTTAGGCTGTATGCTTTCATTCAGGTACAAAGCCTTTCGCGTCCCGATATCAAGGGATCTGAGCTCGTCCTTCGTCCATGGAACCACTCCAAATGAATAGAGTACTACCGGGACGGCAAGCATGTTCGTTGCAGATACTTTGTTCTTAGCCGACAGTTCGGAAGACCAAATCTGTCGGGTGAGACGTTTGTATGTGCATTGGAGAGCATTCTTAATAGATGTTACGTCCTGAATGCGTCTTTGTGGTACGATCAAGTATGTATAGGTCTCCCCAGCGCTAAGGTGTCGTATAGCGCTTCGGTCAACGAGATCAGGATCTTCGGGGATGCCGTTAAGTGTTCCTTTCTTCAAATTAATCTTGGCGCATTTCTTCAGCCCGAACTCCATTCCAATCTCTCGAGTGTACCCTTTGACAATTTTTAGAGCTTGATGTAGTTTCTCTTGATTTCTAGCATAGATCTTGAGATCGTCCATGTAAAATACATGAGGGACCTTATGCTTTCGATTTCCAGGTTTGCCACAGAGGTACCCTTCGGAATGGCGAAGTGCAAGAGAAAGTGGCAATAACGTGAGGCAAAAGATAAGAGGGCTCATGATGTAGCCCTAAAACACACCTCACTGAAAGGTTAGTGATCACACGATGTTTTCCAGATGAGATAGTAAATCAGGTTTCCCAAAGCGGCATTAATCTCTCTATGCACCTCACGATGTGTGGATGAACAGTGTGTTCAGACAAGTTATTGGCCTGTAATTCTTTAGATATAAGGCGAAAATTCGGGCCAGATGCTGGAGGGTTGAAGGAAACTTCTTCCACCAGAAGGTCTTAATACCATCTGGACCGGGAGCGGAATAGTTCTTCATTCCTCTTAATACGTTTTTCACCTCCTCGGTAGTGATAGGTGGGCATTCCTCCTCATCTATTATGAGGGCATTGCACAGCTCCTTGAAGCTATTTATGTTCTTCGAGTCTTCTTGAAGTGGATGTTGGACCTCGTAGACTTCTCTCCAAAATGCTTCGACCTCCTATGGTTTGAGCAGATGGTCGACAGGAAGTGGAGGGTCTTGGAAGAGTCGAGATGGGTCAGACAAAAACTGTTGATTTTCTCTGACCCACCTCTCCCTCAGCTCTAGTCTTCTCTTAGTGTTAGATAGTTGGATAGTTAGATAGTCTTGCGTTGAGTTTTTTACGGTTTGCATCTGCCAAAGTTCTCGCTGCAATGTACACACCACAATTGATAGTCCAGAGGTCGGATTCTTCGGAAAAATCTCCACGAAGCTTATCATCCAGTTCAGTCAGATCTTTGGGCTTGGGAGAAACCTGAATGTTGATATTTCTTCGAGTCCTGAAGAATCGTTCTTCGTCTATTGGATGACTTTTCGCGGATAGTCTCAGTGTCGCCACTCTTTATCTGCTGCCGGCTTGTTCTGGCTGCGGTAGAGTCGGCGCTCCGCTTACACAGCCCCTTTTTTGGAGTTGTTTGGCATGGTTTCGCAGAAATTGACGCGAAAAGTGCGAGAGCTCTGGGTGTTTCTCGCACCACAGAACCTGCAGTCGTGCCATGTAACCTTCTCGCTCGGGGGCCATACTGCTATCGTAGCACTGTAGCAGGTCGTCATTGAGTCGATCCGTCCACCCAAAAGTATTGAGATTCCGCCGGTCTATCGCATTGACTCCGTCTTGATTGACTCCCCCAACTGTAGGGTAGTCGGCATTGTTGTCCGACCCATTTTCGGGAGCCCTGCGCGTTCGATTTTTTTGAACCGCATTTACTACAACTATGTTTGGTGTTGTCATTGCTGTTCCCACGAGCAGCTAGTGAAAGGGTTCGTCCATCCTTGTAGAGCCCCGCGTGCAAGGATAAGGCTGTCATTCAGCTTTCGGCACGGTTGTGCCGCCTTCGCTTAGGGGTTATTCCTTAGGGACCATCCCTGGGCAATCGTCCGCGACTGCTTATTAATTATTGTAACCATATTCAGCAGAAACCCTTGGTACAGGGACCCTCTGTCCGCAACCCGAGGACGCGTTCGGTAGCTTTGTCATAGGCCCTTCGGTTCGATTCCCAAGGAACCAAAACCGAAACTGAATATATATATATATATATATTTATATTTATATTTATATTTATATTTATATTTATATTTATATTTATACATATATTACAATAATTAGTTAGCATCCTGGGGCCAATTGTCCAGGGGTGATCCCGAAGGAATTACCGACAAGCGGAGGCGTAACAACCGTGCCGAAAGCTGACTGGCACCTGGGTGAGATCTCTCAAACAATGACATAAAATCAGTGAAAGAGTCTCTCTGAAGCAGATACAAGCATCGTCTTCGATAGATTTGGTCTTCAAATCTGTCAGTGTTGAACAAGGTATCTGCGACTAACATGTTTGCCGTCTCGGTTCTACTCTACTTGATTGGGGTGATTCAATGAACAAGAAACGAGCTTAGGGCCCTCTACATCCTCACACGTAAGTTCATGCATATGCATAAGTGCTTGCATATCGATTCGTCCGTTCCGCGATTATACATCTCACGCCGTCAAGTCGGACGTGGACTTCTGAATCTCCAATGTCTTCATAACCGGATTGTTCTGAATACAGCTTACATAGTTGCAAATGGCAGAGATCCTCTCACACAAATGGTCAGATAACACAAGATGGCTGGCGAAGGAGCGCTCCATTACAAAGCCGCAGAGCAGACCAACAGCTACTCGACAAGAAAATGCACGGAAACTTACACAGAAATGTATAAAAACAGTCCTTGTTGAAGGAGCAAATTTTTGCTTTCCTTAGATCATCAGGGCTTCATTCAAGTACAGTGCGTTTTATTTTTGCATGCCAGGACGGTGTCATTTCCACCTTAGCATACCGTGACCACATTATATGTCAAGAAGTTCACAGTGATAGGTGCAGAGCGTGTCATGCAGTCTCCTTTGCGCACTCGAGGCCTGACATTGTTCTTCAAGACTTCGAGAAACTAATTATATTCGTGATCGAAATCTCGGCTCCGTCCGAATACAGCATCACTGTCAAGGAGAAACAAAAGGTGGAGAGGTATCAAGACCTTAAAAGAGAGTTGCAACGACTGTACCCAAAATATTCGGTGCAAGTGATCGCCCTTGTGATATCTGCTCTCGGAGGTGCGAAACTATCGTTGGTTCGTAACCTTGAAGCCATACCCGTGGGCCAAAAATATGCCAAGGCACATACGGGATGGATACAGAAAGTTGTCATCCCTGGGCCGCTTCGTGTCCTCAAGACACACGAGGGTTTCGCCGGCCCATCGTTTTAATTTCATCGTGCCCTGTGACCAACCATTTCACAGTCGTGAGACGTGGCCATAAGTGTGATTTACCGCGATTCTACTGGGAGCCGGTGTCATTTTTAGATGGCAGTTGCTTTCAGTGGGACCCTGCGGTGGCTGTTTAACCCTTTTTTTTATATTATACGATTGAGCCATTGACCTGGTACTTCACTACTAAACACGGTCGCCAAACGCGGCCATCTTATTATTATTATTAGTACTGTTCTTCATTAAAACAAATATTATTTTCATTAGGAATATTTTAACGATTCCGAATGATGCAGAATTTTGTTCTTCTGTTCCTTCCAGCAGATTCAGTATTAGATGAATTCGAATTAAGCCATAACACAATTGAAAATATCGCAGTTAATAGGAATGATGGCATTTGGAAATGTGGTGTTGTTGATAATTATCAGAGCAAACGTTCCAGACTTTCCTATTTCACAAGAATTATTGGCGGTAGACCTGCGGCACCAGGAAGCTGGCCTTGGCAAGTTGCTGTCTTGAACAGATTTCGGGTAAGTATAGTTAAATGTCTATAAACAAGATATTGAGAGCTTCTTGTTAGACAATCCGAAAAAAACTTATTCCTTGACCATGAATTAAGGCGAATTCATATCCATTCAATTCTTGGTGGGTCAATTCGTTTCAACGAATCAGAAAGCAAGATTCGGACGAATTTAGAAATATTGATTCGCCCGAATTAGTTTCTTTTTTCAAGGTAATCTGGGATTCGGGGAAAAGGACGGGAACAGCATTCTTACGGATTGTAATTTTTAATACCTTCAAATGCAAGCCTTCTTACCGGGTAGTGTTTCTCGAAAACGGCTTGACCGATTTCAATGAACAAAATATATGTCACTCCTCACATTTGGTATTTATTACACTTTTAAAATTAACAATTTTGGATTTTCTATTGATGATCAACTATTAACGCGTAGGAGGCCTTTTGCGGAGGCACACTAGTATCTCCATCGTGGGTACTTACGGCTGCCCATTGTATTCGAAAACGTCTTTTTGTTCGAATTGGAGAACACGATTTGACTATCAAAGAGGGTACAGAATTGGAATTACGGGTAAGTTTATTAGAATTACACCGCTATTGAAGAATCCCATGTAGGAAACTATACAGGCAACTAAATAGAAAACTACACTGGAACCTCGATTTTTGCTACTCAAGGGATGCAACGCATGCGCTAAGAATGCGGCCCTCATGCTGTTTGTCACGCTTGACAGATCATCGCCTCTCTCTCGGGTCCGTGGCTGCCCTTATCACAAAAGTGCAGAGACAAATGCTCTAGGATCGAACAAAAACATTTTGAATAAATCGAGGTTCCAGTGTATATGAAAAAATTGAGTGGAAATTTGAACCCGGATCCCGCATTTCTTTCCACATAGTTTCCAATGTCTTGATTTTTTTATTATAAAAAGGTCCGTAAATGTTGCAAAGTAAATTCCTAGAACCATTTAAACCATCGTGTATCAATTATCATAATTATGAAACCTGAAAGGATTTTATACATATAGTTTTATGCATAATTGGCTCACTTTACTGCAATTTGAAGTAAGTATTTGTTTTTACAAGTTTAAGTATCAATTCCTGATTTGGATTACACTTCTGACAAACAGAACTTTGAGTCATTAAACATTTCAAAGGTTATTTCACATTAGTATGAATAAATTCAAAAAATAAATTGATAACTTTTTTGATATCCCACTGAATTTTCAGCTTGGCACTATAATAGTTTCTCTAGGCAGAAATCCGAAGCAAACCAAATTTAAATTAAGAAACGTCTTAATTCTACAAAATTATCTTTTTGTTAAATTGCATTTGTTTATATTTATGATTTATAACAATATATGTTGTACTCGAGTAAAAAATGGTTCTGGCCATTATTGAACCTAATTGCCTACTATTACAGGTGGACTCCATTATGATTCATCCAGAATACGATGCTGACACGGTTGACAACGATGTCGCCCTTTTACGTCTTCCAGTAACGTTGACTCCATCATCATCACGAGGTATCGCTTGTCTTCCGACGCCAAGTCAACCATTGCCTACCAATCAGCGTTGCACTATCATTGGTTGGGGTAAATCCAGGCCAGACGATGATTTTGGCACAGACGTTCTGCACGAAGCTGAAGTAAGTAAGCACAAATGACTTATAAATGAAAGCAGTAAAGAATCAGCGAAAACTGATTTATAATTAAAAGTTTGTCATAAGGACAACCGCGGTATTTCACCGAGAGTGGGTGCCATTCTACAAAATTTTACCCGCTCGCGGCGGAGATGTGGTAACGTTTTAGCTGTAACCACATCTTACGACCGTGAGGTAGGTGGCTGCAGTCTTAGATAGACAGATAGATAGATAGACACAATACGACAATCCGGCAAAAGTTTCAAGCACCTGGGGACATGGAGCGACTCAAGGATGATACCCTTTTGCATTTTCCCCGCAAGTGTCTTAGCATTTCCTTGACACGCAGGGGTGCTTTTCAGGCTATTAACCACTGAAAGCGTGGCACCTTCCGAGAGCGCCGATGATCAGGACGATTATTTTAACAGGATATTGCATATAAACCGTCGGAACACCCTTACAAGGTCTGTAAACCTCTCTTTCTTTTCATTCTCCCTGGCTATGATGTATTTTTCAGCTGGTGCCGAAAATTCGATAACGAGCATGGTTCGCTTCTTAAAGTCAAGGTGAACTATGTCAGGCCTTCAGTGCCCAATGGAAACAATTGTCGAGAATATATAGTTCCAGCATATTCGGCACTTCTTATTTTCGACAATTGACTCTATTTTCTCAAGAACTTTGGGCGGAGCAGTATCAGGGCTAATACCGTAAAAATGACATAGTTGGTAACAAAACACTCTTAGTGCCACATTGTGCCTTTGGATGTACGTCGTTCCCGCCTGAGTTGCAAACAACTAAGTAGTATGTGTGTCGTAGTTGCTCGAGGTGTGCATGACACGCTCTGAACTATTATCGGGAATGTCTTGTCTCAAAATGTGGCGATGGTATGCTGAGTTGAAATGAAATTTTCTTGACACGCTAAAATAAAATCCTCCGTGCTCGCCTTCAATGCGGGTGATTTGAGAAAAGCAAACGTTAGCTCACACGACATCGACTGGTCCTTCATATTTATGTGGAAGATGCCGCGCATTCTCTCGTAGAGGAGGTATTCATGAAAGTTTTTCTCATTTACTTTCTTGATCCGGACCTTCAGAAGCGAGTCCTCGAGATGGATCATGTTTGATATATTTTGCTCGCCCCTAATATTGAAGTCAAGGCCAAGTGTTTCAACAACCTTCCCCGCTGCCTTGTACAGAAACGCTGCTTGGCCCACTTCTTCGTGTTTCCTGACCATTTTAACAGGAGGGTCTCGTCCATTTGCGACCATATGTGCTGCACCCTGAACTATCCAGTTGTGAAGACATTCAAGATTCAGTATTCCGCATGCTTTTGTTCATGTGCATAACTTTTTGTGACCCGATATCGAGGGATTCGAACTCGTCCTTCGTCCATGGAACCACTCCAAATGAATAGAGTACTACCGGGACGGCAAGCATGTTCGTTGCAGATACTTTGTTCTTAGCCGACAGTTCGGAAGATCAAATATGTCGTGTAAGACGTTTGTATGTGCATTGGAGAGCATTCTTAATAGATGTTGCGTCCTGAATGCGTCTTTGTGGCACGTTCAAGTATGTATAGGTCTCCCCAGCGCCAAGGTATCGTATACCGCTTCTATCAACGAAATCAAGGTCTTCGCGGATGCCATTAAGTTTTCCTCGCTTCAAATTAACATTGGCGCAGTTTTCTAACACAAACACCATTCCAATCTCTTGAGTGTATTTTTTGACAATTCCTAGAGCTAGATGTAGTTTCTCTTGATTTCTAGCATAGATCTTGAGATCATTAATGTAAAATGCATGAGTGACCTTCTGCTTTCGATTTCCAGGTTTGCCGCAGAAGTACAATTGGGAATGGCGAATTGAGAGAAATAGTGGCAATTAGTGAAGCAAAAGAGGAGAAGGCTAATGTTGTCGCCCTGAAAGAAACCTCTCTGAAAAGTGGTGTTGTTAGTTGTCACACGGTGTTTTCCAGATAAGATGTTGAATCTGGTTTTCCAAAGCGGCATCAATCTCTGTATGCACCTCAAGTTATGTGGATGAACCTTCAGGCTTTCCAACAGACAGGTGCTAAGTCTGTGGGAGATTGAATCAATAACTTTCCGGTAGTCAATCCAGGCTATCGACAGGCCTTGCTGATAGGATACTGAGTCTTTCCAGACACATCTGTCGATGAGCAGGTTCTCCTGACATTCTGCTACGCCTTTCTTTGAGCTGCGTTGTTCGTACATCTGTTGCTACACAGGTCTAATTCTCCGAACAATCCTGTCGTTCAGGAGAACTATAAAGATGTTATACAGCGTTTTCTGGAAAGTTTTTGGGCTTTTCTCGGTGAGAGTACAGTGGATCCCAATACTAGCCGCTGCAAAAGGAGCGTCTTCGACTTTAAATATTAGGTAAAGCTGCGGGCCAGATGTTGGTATGTAGAAGTAGGCTTCTTCCAACAGAAGTGCTTGATATTATCTGGTCCTGTAGATGAGAAATTCTTCGTGACCGTCAGAGTTTTCTTCACCTACTCGGCAGTGATTCATGGACATTCCTCCTCCCAGGTTATGAGGTTGTTGCAAAGTTCCTAGAAGCGGATGATATTCTCAAAGTCGACCTTCAATTAGTGTTGGACCTCGTCACCTCTCTCCAAAAAGTCTCGACCTCCTCGGGCTTGGGCAGATTTTTGACAGAAACAGGGAGATCGCGGAAGATGCGTATTGGGTCAGCCAGAACCTGTTGATTTGTCCTTACTCACCCCTCCCTCTTTTATATTTTGATCCTTGCGTCAGATAGTGCCCATCTTTTGTAAACAATGTTCTGCTTTATGGTCAGCACCTTGGATTCATTCAGTTTATATCTATTATCAGTGTGGCATCTATTTCAGCCAGATTTTGGAGCCTGAGATGAACCTGGATGTTAGTGTTCCTTCTTGTCCTAGAATCGGCATCATCTGACTTCATTGTCTGCGGCTTGTTCTTATAGCGATTGAGGAAGCGCCACAGAGTGTGCATGCATGCCATGAACCCACTGCGAACAGGGCTAATGCTGGCACAGTCGCAGCCCAGCAAGCCTCTCTGAATCGATCCATCCACTCAATAGTGGTAAGCGCATCGCCGGTCCGTCGCGTCGTCGCGTTTCCATCCAAATTCTTTGTAGCACCCGGAAGTCCAGGGCGATAGATACTGTTTGCCGACCCATTGTCGGGTGCTCTGGGCGTTCGATCGTTTTGAACCGCATCTACAAATGGGTTTGATGGTGTCATAATTGTTCCGACAAGCAGCTAGGGCAAGAGTTCGCCAACCCTTGTAGAGCTTCGTATGCAAGGGCAAGGCTGTATACTTTGGCAAGTCGCCCGGTACCTCAGAGCCACCGTTTTAAGAAACCTCACCCACGGGCCATTCAGTTTCCGGCACGGTTCTTACGCATCCGCTTGGTGGTTTTTCCTTTGGGACCATCCTTGGACATTTGTGCACGACTGATGATTAACACCTAAACATCTGAGATGAAGGAGCACGATGAAAATCTTCGTGCGAAAAATAATAGCACTTATCCCACTATCTGCGTTTAAGATTATTTTTAGAGATTCATGGAATTATATGCATAATGACTTTTTTATAGGTTTAAAGTTATCAAGTGTTTCAAACTTCATGAAAGAGTTAAGTATATATGTTCAACAAATAAAAAGTTAATAAAATATAAAATAGTTAAAATAACTCATGGCCACACTCTTCACTTAGAGAGAACCATATATATTTAGAAGTTTCTCATAAGGACAACCACAGGATTTCACCGACAGCGGGTGCTAATCTGAAAAATTGCATCCGCTTCCAGCGAAGTCGCGGTGAAATTTCAGCTGTAACCACGTCTCACGACCGTGAGATAGCCGGTTACAATCACCTTGGCGGCGTGAGATGTGAAGTCGTGAAACAGAAGACTTAAGGTGAATGCTTTTGTTGATGTGCATAACCTTTCGGAACCCGATATCGACGGATCTGAGCTCGTCCTTCGTCCATGGAACTACTCTAAATGAAGAGAGTACTACTGGGACGGCAATCATGTCCGTTGCAAATACTTTGTTCTTAGCCGACAGTTCGGAAGACCAAATCTGTCGGGTGAGACGTTTGTATGTGCATTGGAGAGCATTCTTAATAGATGTTACGTCCTGAATGCGTCTTTGTGGCACGATCAAGTATGTATAGGTCTCCCCAGCGCTAAGGTGTCGTATAGCGCTTCGGTCAACGAGATCAGGATCTTTGGAGATGCCGTTAAGTTTTCCTTTCTTCAAATTAATCTTGGCGCATTTCTCTAGCCCGAACTCCATTCCAATCTCTCGAGTGTACTCTTTGACAGTTTTTATAGCTAGATGTATTTTCTCTTTATTTCTAGCATGGATCTTAAGATCATCCATGTAAAATGCATGAGTGACCTTATGCTTTCGGTTTCCAGGTTTGCCGCAGAGATACCCTTCGGAATGGCGAAGTGCGAGAGATAGTGGCAATAATGTGAGGCAAAAGAGAAGAGGGCTCATGGTGTAGCCCTAAAACACACCTCACTGAAAGGTGACACTGTTAGTGATCACACGATGTTCCTCCTCTTTGCACCTCACGATGTGTCGATGAACCTTTAAGCTTTGCAACAGACAGATGATAAGTCTATGGGAGGTTGAACCAAAAGCTTTCCGGTAATCAATCCAGGCCATTGATAGAAATCGCTGATAGGATGCTCCGTCATTACAAACACATCTATCGATTAGCAGGTTCTCCCGACATCCTGCTACGCCTTTCTTCGAGCCGCGTTGTTCATACATCTCTCGACACACAGGTCCAATTGTCTGAACAATCCTATCATTTAAGATAGCTGTAAAGATATTATACCGTGTGTTCAGACAAGTTATTGGACTGTAATTCTTAGTGTCAGCTAAGTTGCCTTTCTTCGGCAGGAGCATTGTGAGCCCTTCCACCAACCAGTCCGGAATAAGTTCTTCCGACTTTAGAAATGAGGTGAAAATTCGGGCCTGATGCTGGTGGCTTGAAGGAAACTTCTTCCACCAGAAGCTCTTGATATCATCTGGTCCCGGAGCCTTCTTCAAGTGGATGTTCTACTTCGTAGACTGTCTTGCTCAGCCTATCTTTGTGCTGAGTTGATGCATTCGTCTTTCGGTCTTATGATCAACCGTTGGTTCTGTTTTACGTTTTGCATTTGCCAAAGCTCTCGCTGCATTGTACACACCACAATTGATAGTCCAGAGGTCGGATTCTTCGGAAAAATCTCCACGAAGCTCATCATCCAGTTCAGTCAGATCTTTGGGCTTGGGAAAAACCTGAATGTTGATGTTTCTCCGGGTCCTGAAGCATCGTTCTTCCTCCATTGGATGCCTGTTCGAGGTTGGTCTCAGTGTCGCTTCTCTTTCTCTGTTGCCGGCTTGTTCTGGCTACAGTTGAGTAGCCGCTCCGCTTATATAACCCCTTTCTCGGAAGTCCTCGGCACGGTTTCGCAGACGTTTCTGCGAAAAATCCGAGAGCTCTGGGTGTTTTTTTGACCACAAAGTATGCAGTCGCGCCATGTAACCTTTTTGTTCAGGGACCATACTGGTATCATAGCACTCCAGCAGGTCGTCCCTGAGTCGATCCGTCCACTCAAAAGTAATGAGATTCTGCCGGTCAATCGCATTAACTCTGTCTTGATTGGCTCCCCCAACTCTAGGGCGGTTGGCATTGTTGTCCAACCCATTTCCGGAAGCCCTGCGCATTGATTTTATTGAACCGCATTTACTACAACTATGTTTGGTGTTGTCATTGTTGTTCCCATGAGCAGCTAGGGAAGAGGGTTCATCCATCTTTTTAGATCCCCGCATACAAGGATAAGGCTGTATACTCTGAGAGGACGTCGCCCGGTATCCCAGGGTCACCGTTCGAGACACCTCACCCAGGTGCCAGTCAGCTTTCGGCACGGTTGCTACGCCTTCGCTTAGGGGTTGTTCCTTCAGGACCACCCCTGGACAATTGTCCGCGACTGCTTATTAATTATTGTAACCATATTCCGCAGAAACCCTTGGTACAGGGAGCCCCTATCCGCAACCCGAGGACGCTTTCGGTGGCTATGTCATAGGCTCTTCGATTCGATTCCCAAGGAATCAAATATTTAATATAATTATATATATATAATTTAATTTAATATTTAATATAATTTATATATATATACATATATATATATATATATATATATATAATACGTACCTAGAACACATACTATCTGGTTGTCCCAACCACGCAGGAATGACGTATATCTAAAGACATAATGCGGCCCTAAGAGTGCTTTATTACCATCTTGGTCGCTCTTACGCTGTTGGCCGCGACCCTGCCCTGCCGAACGCTCCAAGGAAAATAGGGTCAATTGTCCGAAACGAGAAGTGCCAAATTTTTTGGAAATACGATTTTCGGACAACAGTCTCCGTTGCACACTCGAGGCACTTGCGAGATGGATGGAGAAAGCTGTCATCATTGGGCCGCTTCGTGTCCTCAAGAACATGGTCTCATAACATGGTGGTTTCGAATGAAACATCAAACATCACTCGCATGTTTACTACACGTCTGCATGCGAGCGTTAACCTCCCCGTGTGCAGACGAGCTAAATATGTTCACAATAATTAATTAGCATTCGGGGAAGTTGTCCATGGATGGTCCCAAAAGAATAACCGACAAGCGGAGGCGTAAGAACCGTGCCGAAAGCTGAATGGCACCTGTATGAGGGGTCTTAAACAATGACCGTGGGATACCGGGCGACCTTTCACAGTATGGAGCCTTATTCTTGCATGCGGGGCTCTACAAGGATGGACGAACCTTTTCCCTAGCTACTTGTGGGAACAACAATGTCACCACCAAACCACCAAAAAGTTGTAAATGCGGTTAATAACAATCGAACGCGCAGAGTACCCGCCAATAGGTCGGCAAAAAATGCCGATCCCCCTGGAGTTTGGGGTGCTGAGAATAATTTAAATGGTAATATGACGACGAACTGACGAAACGCTCATATTAAGTGGACGCATCGACTCAAGGATGGCTTGCTGGACTGCTACGACGCTAGCATTATCCCTGCCAAGGGAAGCTATATGGCGCGTTTGTACACACTGTGGTGCCAGAAACATTCAGAGTTTGAGCACGTTTCGCATCAGTCTTTGCGAAATCAAGCTGCCTATTTTTTGAAAAGTGGATATGTACGCAGAGCGCTTCTCCGACAACTGTATGAACAAACCGCAGAAGGAAAGAAAGAACCGACGAAGAAACGAACCATATTCGTGATCGAATTCTGGTTTCGGCCGACTACAACATCACTGTCAAGGTAAAGGAAAAAATGATAGGTATCAAGAACTTAAAAGGAAGCTACCGCGACTGTACTCAAAATATTCGATTGAAATAATTCCCTTGTGATTGGTGCTTTCGGAAATACTTAACTATCACTGGTTCGTATCCTCAAAGTCATACCCGCGTACCAACAACATACCAAGGCACTTACGCGGGCAGGCATCTAATACAGGAAGACCGATTCTTTCAGACCCGGAGAAACATCAACATTCAGTTACCCTCAAGCCTTGAGACCTGGCTGAACTGGATGAGGCGCTTCGTAGAGTTTTTTCCGAATAGTCCACTGGACCATCAATCATAGTGTGCATTATGCAGCGAGAACCTTGGCGGATCCAAACTTTAAAATGAACCAACGGCTGATTGTAGAACCAAAAGACGAATGCATCTACTCAGCCTGAAGGCAAGCTGGGTAATATAGTACGCGTCCCGAATTCGGTGTGTGATTGACTACATAACACCTGGCAGGAAGTTTACAGACAGGGTTCTACAGTTCGCGCGCGAACTGCGGATACTTCATCAAGCAGTCAACGTGTCAAAGATGCTGACCATCAGACAGCATATTGTTAACAGAATACGGGTACTATATGACGCTAGAAAAAGTCTAGAGCAAAGGTAGAGGTGGGTCAGAGAAAATGAAGTTCTTCTCTGGCCCATCTCGACTCTTCTAAGACCCCCCAGTTACTGTCGACCACCCGCCCCAACCAGAACAGGTCAAAGCATTTTCGAGAGAATTCTATGAAATCCAGCATCCATTGAATGATGACACAAAGAACATAAATAGCTTCAAGGAGCTGTGCGGTGCCCTCATAATACCTGAGGAAAAATTCATTTTCACCTCATATCTAAAGTCACAAGAGCCTATTCCGGTGTGGTTGGTGGAAGGAAGCACAGTTCTCCTTCCGAAGATGGGCAACTTGTCTGGTCCTAAGAACTACAGGCCAATAACTTGTCTTAACACGCTGTGTAAGATCTTCACAGCTATCCTAAATTATAGGATTGTTAGGGCAAGTGGACCTGTGTGGGCAGAGATGGACGAACAACGCGGCTCAAAGAACGGCGTTACAGGATATCGGGAGAATCTGCTCATCGATAGATGATTCTGAAAAGACCCAGCATTACAGCAGCGCTGACTGTTGATGGCCTGGCTTGACTACCGGAAAGCCTTCGATTCAACATCCCTTAGACTTATCATCTGTTGTCTGGAAAACATCATGTGACAACTAACGTCACCTGTCAGAGAGACGTCTTTCAGAGTGACACCATGAGTCCTCTCCTCATTTGCCTCATATTAGCATAAGGTCACTCATGCGCTTTACATAGAGGATCTCAAGATCTATGCTAGAAATTCAGAGGAACTAAATCGAGCTCTAAAAAGTGCCGAGGAGTACACTCGGGATACTGGAATGAAGTTTGGGTTAGGACAATGCGCTAAGGTTGCTTTGCAGTGAGAAAACTTAATGGCATCCCCGAAGACCATGATCTCGTCGGCAGAAGCGTTATACGGCAACTCGACGCTGGAGAGATCTATACACAGCTGGGCGTGTCACAGAGCCGCATACAGGACGTAACATCTGTGAAGAATTCTCTCCTATGCAGATACAAACGTCCTATCCGACAGATTTGATTCTCTGAACTGTCGGCGAGGAACAAAATATCTGCAACTTTAAATCATGCACCTTAACTCACCTGTTCCACGAATTTAAATCTGACGCCTTCAAGGTGTTCGCGGAATACTCAATTTGAATGTCTTCACAACAGGATCATTCTGGATACAGCACATAAAGTCGCAAATAAGCGAGACCCTTCTCTTAAAATAGTCAGGATACACGAAGAATTGGGCAAATGAGCGTTTATATACAAAGTGGCGGAGGAGGCTGCTGAAACACTGGGCCATGGCTTCAATATTAGGGGTGATCAAATTGCATCAAACATCAACCATTTTGAGCACTAACACCTGAAGGTCCGGATCAAGATAGCACAGGAGAAAACCTTCCGTGAACAGCTCCTCGACAAGAGGATGCACAGCATCTTCCACAGAAATTTGAAGGATCAGTTGATGTCGTATGAGCTTACGTTTGCTTTCCTCGTATCACCCGTAATGAAGTTGGGCACAGAGGGTTTTATTTTGGCATGTCAAGACGGTGTCATTTTCACTTTAGTATACAGTCGCCACATTTTGAGCAACTGGAAAGCTCCAGGTCCAGAAATGGTGCACAACTTCTGGTACAAGTACCGGACAAGTGTATATCCTGAGTTGGTAAGATATTTTCAAAAGATCATCGAACACCCAGATCTGATGCCAGACTTCATGCTCAAGGATAAGATGTATATATTGCCTAAAAAACCAGACGCTCAAAATCCATCGGAATTTAGACCCATAGCCTGTCTTCCAACAATTTATAAATGCCTCACATCCATGATTGCAGATTAGTTATATTTTCACAGCGACGAAAATTATATGCTTACAAAAGAACAAACAGGTTGTTGTAAAAACTTGCGGGCGGGTAAAGATCTAGTGACCGTAGACACTGTTGCCATGATGCGAATTTTCAAGTGAGCGAGACACTAAATAGCATTTCTCATTGGTTCCGAATATATGATAACGAGGATAGTCATCAAGTGACCCACCTTCCATACATGAATGACCTGAAGCTATACGCTAGTTTGGATCAGAAACTGCAGCAAGTGATCGATTTCACAAAGCAGTTTTGCAATGAATTCTGCATGGACTTCGGACTAGATAAATGCTGAACAATGCATTTAACCAGAGGAAAATTAGGGAGCGCAGAGCTGAAGAACGATTTTGAGAATGACATCGAGGCAATGGCTAAGGCGAGTCATGTAAATACCTGGGTATTCTCGAACGTAAATATATTCATTTTGGAGAGTTCCCTTAACTCGGCAAAGAAAATTAAGGCAATCAACCTATACCATCCCAGTCCTCACATACTCCTTTGGGCTCGTCGAATGGTGTAACCCCGACCTTAAAAGGTTAAGCAGAACGGTCCGCGTAGAAACGACGAGCACCGAATGCACCACAGTAACTCGGCGACTGAAAGGGTAGTTCTACCACGACATAGAGGGGGTAGGGGCGTTGTAGATGTTAGGAAACGTTGTAGATCTATAACGTGGATCTTGACTACACGCCCTTAAACTTGTCCTCAGAGGAGGCCTTGAATATCAGGGCAGAAACCATAGAGGAATTATAAATGCAATGGAGACTGAAAGCCATCCACGGCGAGGACCCCAAAACGTTAGATCAGCATGATGTGGATAGTGGGGCATCCTATATTTTTCTGAGAAAGGGCGTCCTGTATCCGGAAACGGAAGGATTCGTCATTGTGTTTCAGGACAGGGTTGTCAGCACCAGAAAATATCGAAAACACGTGTTACATCAATACGTGGTTGACCTGTGCCGATTATGTGGTGATACAAACGAATCCATCGAGCACATTACTGATGGTTGTCCTGTAATAGCTCAAAGAGAATATACGCACAGACATAGTGATGTGGCGGGAATTATAAATCAACAACTTGCTCTAAACCTAGGACTCTTAACAGAATGGATGCCTTTCTATTGATACATTCCATTGCCTGGCTTAAAAAACGAAGATCACATTTTATATTGGGATGTGACTATCCAGACGGATCAATACATCCGAGCCAATCGACCCGACATCGTGATGCGAGGAAAAAAGGTGAAAGAGTCTACATCATCGAAATTGCTTGTCCACTTAACCGAAATTTGCAGGCAAAATATACAATCAAGATTCATAAGTATAGCGAGCTAAGGCATGAAGTAAAGATAATATGGAGGAATGTGAAACATGCATCTATCCATCCTATTGTGATTTCGGCTGCAGGCAATGTACACGCAAGATGCACTGAACATATTCAACATTTATAAGTCAGTAGGCTACTGGCAGCAGCTCAGAAGGCAGTTTACCCACATAGCACACTTCCCGAAAAAACCAGGTCGTTCCCAGATTTAGACCTATGCTTTTCCCGAAAAAAACTAGGACAGAACTGGGTTTTTTCGGGAAGTGTGCTATGTGAGTTTATTAAACACCTGTCGCATTGAAAGAAACTTCCTAGACAATCAGGAAGCAAGCAACTAACAACCTATGGAGTGATACATGGTAGCTTTAAGAAAGCATCCAGAGATGAGTGTTGTCACCTCCAACACTCATGGCCGCTACGTAAGGATAACAGTGGTAAAGACCAACTGCAAACTACACCATGCTCCTAATTTTGTACCTACCACATCATCGCAAATGATTTCAAACATCGTATAACAATAACTTATATCATCCTCATCTCATGAGTCACTTGACTGAGTTCGTGGCTATGATGAAAAACCGGGTTTACCCGAGAATAAGTTTAAATATTATTAGCACATTTTTTGAGGTTTCTGAGTGTGTGATGTGTCTCAGTGTGCCTTCCTGAGAGCGTTTCAGATTCTGGGAATGCGAGGAACATTATTGTTCTATAAAGCGAAATAGGGTGTTCAATCCTTACCTTATTTACATGATTCTACGTAATGCACCATTTTCATATCTCTCTTGTACGTTACAATACAACATATATGTAAAACGACAAGTCTATAATTTTATATGAACTTTAAAATTATTTTAAATTATGTCAACACAAGATTTGTAAATAAGGAGCCATTCAAGTATCACGTTAGCATACTTTTCTCTATTCTTGACCCCCCTCCCCCCTATTGAAAGCATATTTTTGTATTACATATATATGACAATGAGGATCTATTTAGACCCCACTCCTTCTCAAAACGCTTACCGCAGCTGAAAATTCCTGTACAGGAACCTCGAAGGATCCTCTACATGTTCCTGTACACGAACCTGCACACGAACCTGTAAAGGTAATCTTGACGGTTCCTGTGCAGGAATTTGACGAAGGAAACTGTACATAATCCTGGAAAGGTACCTGCACTGACAAAATAACCTTTGAATGATCCTGTACAGGAACATGCATAGGAACATGCATAGGATCCTTCACAGAAAGCCGTCAAAGGAACCTTTGGAAGGATCCTGTACAGAAACACGTATAGGGTCCTTTACAGAAAGCCATTGTGAAAACTGATGACGCTTACAGCTATAAACTTGCCTTCCTTTTATTCCCTTGAAGAACCAACTCACTATCGAGAGAGCCAAGACACCAGCGAACCCTGGCGGATTAGTTCCTATGCAGGTTCATGCACAGGATCCTGAACATGTTCCTGTACATGAGCCCACATCTCAATTGCCTATGTGAAGGAACCTGTACAGGAACATTCAAAGGTTAGCTTGTATACAGGTTCCTTTGCAGGATCACGTACAGTTTCCTTCGCCAAATTCCTGCACAGGAACCGTCAAGATTACCTGTACAGGTTCGTGTGCAGTTTCGTGTACAGGAACATGTGCAAGATCCTCCGAGGTTCCTGTACAGGAATTTTCAGCTGGGACGTAATACTTGAATAGCCCCTAATTTAATAAATAATTGTAAAAAAAAATTGGGAAATTATTATCGGTTTTTATCAGGGAGTTCAGAGCGGCATCCTTTTATCGTCATATTGTCATATTGTTGCATTCATCAATTTTTCGGACTTGTCAATAAACAAAAAGGAAATCACAAATTGCATTTTATATTCAGCTTTAAAATTCCCGCCAAGACCGATGCGACGTCGCCGACAGTGCATTTTCATAGTATGATCCAGTACGGTCAAGCTATCAGGCCATATCAACTCAATGATAGAAATATGAAGAAGCACAGCGCCAACAGTTGGCCGCCACTTGAACTGAAAGTATCAATTTGTAGCGTATGTATGCCATATATGCGTTGTATATATATGAGAAATCTTAAAATTGGATACATTTATCAATAAATTGGATAAACAAAGTCAAAAACATGTGTGAATATATATATATATATATATATAATTTAAAAAATGAGGGTTAAACAACCACCGCAGGATCCCACTGGAAGCAAGTGCCATCTAAAAATGACACCAGCTCAAGGTGGAACCGCGCTGAATCACACTTATGGCCACGTCTCACAACCGTGAGATGGGTAGCACAATGAAATTGCGACGACAGGCCGGCGAAACCCTCGTGTGTCTTGAGGACTCGAAGCGACCCAAGAATGACAGCTTTCTGCATCCATCTCGCAAGTGCCTTGGCATATTTTCGGCACGCGGGTATGACTTTGAGGTTACGAACCAGTGATAGTTTCGCACCTCCGAGAGCACCGATCACAAGGACAATTACTTTAATCGAATATTTTGGAAACAGTCGTTGCAGTTCCCTTTTAAGGTCTCGATATCTCTCCTCCTTTTCCTCCTCCTTAGCAGTAACATTGCTGTCGGCAGGAGCCGAGAATTTGCTCACCAATATGGTTCGTTTCTCGAAGTCCGAAGATGGTAGTTCCAGAAAATTTGGCACTTCTCGTTCTGAACAATTGACTTTATCTGTCTTGGAGCGTTCGACAGGGCAGGGTCACGGCCAACACAGTAAGAGCAACAAAGATGGCAACAAAGCACTCTTCAGGTCGCATTATGTTTGTAGATATACATTATTCCAGCGTGGGTAGGACACCCAGATAGTATGTGTTCTAGGTACTCAGCGTGTGCATGACACGCTCTGCACCTATTGCTGGGAAATTGTTCACATAAAATGAGGTTACGGTATACAAAGGTGGAAATGACCGCGTCCTGGCATGCGAAAATAAAACCCTCTGTACCTGAATTAATTGATTATTAATTAAACTCTTGGTGACATTTTTCAAGCTCTTCTTTCTTTACTTCTGCTTTTAGAAGTGAAGCATCTAGATGGAGTAATGCACTTTCCTCACTTCTGATGCTAAAATTCAGGCAATCAACTCGTGGTTCCTGACCGTTTTTATGAGAGGATCTCTGTCATTTTCAACGATGTAATCTATACTCAGAATAATTCGGTTATGAAGAATGTTAGTCGCAGATACCTTGTTCAACGTCGAGAGATTGGAAGACCAAATCTGTCGAAGAAGATGCTCGTATCTGCTTCAAAGAGACTCCTTCACTGATGTAACGTCCTGAATGCGGCTTTGAGGCACGCCCAGGTATGTATAGGTCTCTCCAGTGTTAATATGACTAATAACACTTATATCCACAAGCCCGGGATCCTTGGGAATACCAGAAAATACTTTTCGATGATACTTATAGCAATTTGAAGTTTACTTTTACTAGAGGCATAAATCTTCAGGTCATCCATGTAAAGTACATGAGTGATCATGCTCGCGATAATTAGTGTAGCCACAGAGATATCCAAAAGAATTTCGTAGTGCCTTCATTTCGAATCAGCCAATGCTCTCGCAGCAACATAAACTGAACAATTGATGGTCCAGAGGTCGGACTCCCCGAGATATCTTCACGAAGGGAGGCATCCATTTCAGCCAGGTCTTGACGCTTAGGAGAAACCTGATTGTCAATGTTCCTCCTTGTCCTAAAATCGCTATCATCTCTGAGAAAGTGTCTGCCTTCTGCGATTGGTTTTAATGTCGCTTTCTCATCTTCGTCTACAGCTTGTTCAAGCAGCGGTTGAGGAAGCGCTCCGCGTACATATCCATTTCCCAAGATGTAGGGACATTGATTTCGCATAGACTGATGCGAAACGTGCTGAAGCTCTGGGTGTTTCTGCAGCACAGAGTGTGCATACGCGCCATAAAGCCTCTGTGACAGCGATAATGCTGGCATCGTAGCAGTCAACCAAGTCATCCTTAAGTTGATTCGTCCACTCAATGTGCACCTTTCACCAGTTCGTCTTCGTGTTTCCATCTGAATTATTTCAGCACCCCGAACTCTAGGGTGATCAGCACTGCACAGTGGGCTGGGAGACCAACAAAAGTGGCCAAAAGTCAACTTCACAGTTATTAATGGAAGAATTATTTTTCATAATATAGATGAGTTGAAGAAACTTTGCACCAAATTTTATCGTATTTTAACTAGTCCTCTTAAATCTAGAGCGTTATCAATTGAAGAAATGTTTCTTTTTTTTGTTACTGTTTTTTGAAGAAAATTGTTCAAAAACTCGTTCATAATGTTTCGAACCAAAATCTTACAATTATTGCTGCTTATTAGAGTGGTCATAAATAATTACGTTACAGAAAAGAAATCCAAATTTTAGCTCGGTTTTGAATCCACTCACGTTGTACTCATGCATTTAAGGAATTCACAGCAATAGACAATTTTTGAATTAAAAGTTCCCCGAGGTTACACCTGGTATCTAAAGTTCTATAGTGCTTTTAGGTTCATTATAATGTTTACTATCAGGTTATTTGCCACCGTCTTCCACCATTGACATTTGACGAAGATATTAGTGAATGAAGTTGAGCGTGCACAGTGGGCTGAGAGACCACCGAAAGTGGCCGACAGTCAAATTTTTGTTTGGATTTATATGAAACTTGGTATAAGGGGGTTTTTGAGGTCGCTGATTTCGAATTTGACGTCAGAATTGATAAATTCACAATGGCAGATCCAATATGGCACCTGAAATTTCTAAATTTTTAGTTATTTATATAAAACTTGGTTTAAGGAGGTTTCTGAGGTCGCTGATTTCGAATTTGACATCAAAATTCATACATTCAAAATGGCGGATCCAATATGGCGCCTAAAATTTCTAAAATTTTACATATTCATATGAAACTGGGTATGAGGGGGTTCCTGAGGTTGCTGATTTCGAATTTGACGTCAAAATTCATAAATTAAAAATAGTGGATCCAATATGGCTCCTGGAATTTCTAAATTTTCACTTGGACGAACTCGAATTAACCGACGAAGAAGAGTTTGACGTGGACGGAGATATTTAATGAGAGGCAAGAGGAATCATTTCGAAGTTTGATACAAATATGTAAAAATACAAATACAAGTACAGAAGAAAAAAAAAATTTCGAAATTTTAGGCGCCATATTGTGTCCGCCATTTTGAATTTAAGAATGTTGACGTCAAATTCGAAATCAGCGACCTCAGAAGCCTCCTTACACCAAGTTTCATATAAATAAGTAAAAATTTAGAAAGTTCAGGCGCCATATTGGATCCGCCATTTTGAATTTATGAATTTTGACGTCAAATTCGAAATCAGCGACCTCAGAAACCCCCTCATACCCAGTTTCATATGAATATGTAAAATT
Source organism: Andricus quercusramuli (assembly GCA_932178445.1). NCBI lineage: Eukaryota > Metazoa > Arthropoda > Insecta > Hymenoptera > Cynipidae > Andricus > Andricus quercusramuli. The sequence continues at coordinate 39,809 of CAKNXH010054947.1, read as the reverse complement.
TTAGAAATTTCAGGCGTCATATTGGATGTATGAAATTTGGTGTCAAATTCGAAATCCGCAACCTCAGAAATCTTTTTACACAAAGTTTCATATAAATAAGTAAAAATTTAGAAATTTCAGGCGCCATATTGGATCAGCCATTTTGAATTTATTAATTTTGACGTTAAATTCGAAATAGGCGACCTCAAAAACCCCCTTATACCAAGTTTCATATAAATCCAAAAAAAATGTGACTTTTGGCCACTTTCGGTGGTCTCCCAGCCCGCTGTGCAGTAGTTTATTGCCAATAATGGGCAGAATCTGCTGTAACGCATGCCACGGTGTACATGAAGTTCACATAGTATATGAAGTACTAAAATTTTAAAAATCGTTTATGATGCTAATTCAAAATCACTTTTTGTTTTCAATAGATACCGATTGTTTCAAGTCAAATGTGTCGAGATGTCTACGTTGATTACCGAATTACAGAGAACATGTTCTGCGCTGGGGATTCGCGAGGTAGAATGGATTCATGTAATGGTGACAGTGGGGGTCCCCTTCTTTGCAGAGATCCACGAAAGCCGAATCATCCTTGGACAATCTTTGGAATAACCAGTTTTGGTGAAGGTTGTGGAAAACCGGGAAAATTTGGTATCTATGCACGTACTACAAATTACGTTCGTTGGATCGCAAAAGTTGTAAACGAAAACGATGCAGTTAATTGAGTAAAAAATAAATTGAAATATGTACTATACAGGTAGGGTATGCCAAACAAGTTAAATTTCAAATTTCCGATCTCCTTAGGCATCATGTTGTTCTTGGTGCTTATGAAACGTTATCAATTTTTTAAATTGAAAATATATATATGCATTTACATCTTGCAAATTGCTCTTTTTTCTTTTCAACTTCTGATATATGACACTTAATATTTCTAGTCAAATGATTTCTTCTCTGTGAATTGAAAGATGTTTATTTGTGGAATTAATTAAAAAATACAGTGAATTCTCACCTATTTCCCGTCTCCCCAATTTCACCGCCACCGTACACATTTATTTCCACTTGCGCAGTTCCGGCACCTCCCACCACGGTTCCTGCACACTCTCCTCCGCGTCAGTGGATGACCAATTAAGAAGAGGCCAGAAGAGTGTCATCGTTGGATTGAATTGAGTATTTTAGCATTACGTCATGGAAATCCATAAGTCACAAAATACAATCAATTGTCCGAAATTTGAGGTTAGAGTACCCGATTCTGATCAAATCTATCTGATACACAAACCTGAAATTTCGGACATTTTATTTTATTTCGTGACACTATAAAATGTCAATCGACAAAAGAATGGAACATGACTGAGAAAATACAATTGACACTTTAGACTTCCATGCATGAGGCCTGGGGTTTGAACCCTGATTCGGTGCCAATGTCCTGGTGAGAGTATCGGATGGGAATTCCTTCCAAACCAATCCGAAATCATCCGAATCATTCCGGAATCTGTATCCGAACCAATCCGAGTTAATTCGAACCAATCCGAAATTTTTTTTACATTTCGTTCGATCCAAATCGGTCAAAAATTAATCCGACTCAATCCGGTTCAATCCGAACTTCCAATCCGAGTGAATCTGAACCATATTTTCAATCCGAATGAATCCGAACTCGGATTGGCCAAAGACGATTTTCAATCCGAATGAATCCGAGTTCGGATTGAATCGGATTCATCCGGATTGAGAATAGTCTTTGGTCAATCCGAGTTCGGATTCATTCGGATTGAAAATATGGTTCGGATTCATTCGGATTGGTGCCTGGCACCTGAGAGGTATATTCTCAGAACGTTTGTAACAGCGAAACCCGCCGAAATCCAAAAACACTCGGCGAAGATGGCCGGATTCGGAGTACTGCCTTGGGAATAAACACGGGTGTGGCACAATAAACTTTATAGCTTGAGCGCGAGGGGTGAGACCTCCCCCCCCCCCTCCCCCGCTCATATTACAAAAAACATACAAACAAAATATTACGATTCCTATACGACTTACTTCCAGGTTTAGAATATTTTCTCCAAAAGCTCGGATGCAGTTATAGTCTCATGTGGTAACCTTCCTGGCGGCTGACATTTCCACCTATCCTAGCATTCTACACTTTAAGAATATTAATATTCAGACCTTTATAACTTACTTTTACATTTAGAGTACTTTCTCCAAAAGTTTCCTACACTCCTATGTTAAGAACTATATACTAACGTTCCAGACATTTCCATCCATCATAATTATAGCATGGCAGCGACGTCATGCTAGAAAACTCACTATCCCGCGAAATATTTTCGTTGTTTTTTTATTCAATTACATGGAGTTTTAGTTGGCAATTTGTCATACGTCAACAAAAACACTCGCAAGACACTAGAGAAATACTAACGCGACTCCCTCAACTGCGCAGATCGCGGCCATCGGAACCGTTTCCAATTGGAATGCATAAAATTACGCAATATACTCGACTAAGTACTCGCGCACTGCGGCCCTTCCGAGGCGAGAGTCGCAACCGTCTCTCGCCCCTTGATTTGAAAAACTGCGTGGGCCAGCAGTTCTAGCAATGTCCGATGTATTTATCTGTATTATTATTGATAGTCTTAATTGATCAAAACATATAGATTCTGAATTTCTGACTTTCGAATCTATATATGAAGCAGTAAAAATTTATTTTCAATTTTTAATCATTTTCGGTTAGCCTACCTGCGGTCATAGCCGATAGGCTGTCTGATAGGATGTGGAATTAGCATATCTTCAAAAATAGTAAGAATCGTCAGGAATGGTCAGGATGTTCAGAAATCGTCAGAACTTCTGAGCCTATATTGCCTATGGTATTTACTCAATACCGATCGAGTGGGACCTATCCTTGCGGACGTTACAAATTTTACTAAGAAATCTTTACTATGAAAGTTCTCGCTGCACTGTATACACCACAATTGATAGTCCAGAGGTCAGATTTTTCGGAAAAATCTTCACGAAGCTCATCATCCAGTTCAGTCAGATCTTTGGGCTTGGGAGAAACCTGAATGTTGATGTTTCTCCGAGTCTTGAAGCATCGTTCTTCGTCTATTGGATGCCTGCTCGCGGTTGGTCTCAGTGTCGCCACTCCTTCTCTGTTGCCGGCTTGTTCTGGCTGCGGTAGAGTAGGCGCTCCGCTTACATAGCCTGCAGTCGTGCCATGTAACCTCCTCGCTCGGAGGCCATACTGTCATCGTAGCACTCTAACAGGTCGTCATTGAGTCGATCCGCCCACCCAAAAGTATTGAGATTCCGCGGGTCCATCGCATTGACTCCTTTTGATTGGCTCCCCCAACTCTAGGGTAGTCGACATTGTTGTCCGACCCATTGCCGGGAGCCCTGCGCGTTCGATTGTTTTGAACCGCGCTTACTACAACTATGTTTGGTGTTGTCATTGTTGTTCCCACGAGCAGCTAGGGAAAGGGTTCGTCCATCCCTGCAGATGCACCCGCGTGCAAGGATAAGGCTGATACTCTGAGAGGTCACCGGGTATCTCAGGTTCGGCACGCGACTGCTTATTCATTATTGTAACCATATTCAGCAGAAACCCTTGGTACACGGACACTCTATCCGCAACCCGAGGACGCGTTCGGTAGCTTTGTCATAGGCCCTTCGGTTTAATTCCCAAGGAACCAAAACCGAATATATATATATATATATATATATATATATATATATATATATATATAGGGTGTTTTTTTTAACTTGAGACAACGAAATATCTCAAAAAATACGCATCCTACGGAAAAATGTCTGGAATCCTTTACGAAATACGTAAGTTTTATTCGGAAAATTTGTTTCGATTCGCGATAGATGGCGCTGCAATTGCGAAAAATGAAATTGTTGACACTACTCTTAGCTCTACCCAGGAATAACGACGCGGACGTAGTAGTTGTCTATTCCCTTCGGGGTGCTTAATTTCGGTGAGTCCCCTTGCCTCTCACCATCCATCGGGGTGCTGGAACTTTCGGCAACGGGACAGTAAAAGTGATAAAGCTGTCGAAAACCATTCCCGAATGCAGTTGGTTGACGACAGTCGATTTTGGATGTAGACATTACATGCTAAAAGTAATGCTGCGAGAACTTTGGCTCGTTCAAATCGAAGGCTAAAACCGTCGATGGATCAAAAGACCAAAAGACGCTTGCATCAACTGATCAAGAAAATTGGATGGGCAAGACAGAATGCGTCCCGTGTTCAATGTGTGATTGACTACATAACTTCTGGTAGACCGTTTACGGAAAGGGTTCGAAAGTTCGCCCAATAACTAAGGATCTTGAATCACACACTAAACAAGTGAAAGCTGCTGACAATCAAGCATCATATTGTTGACAAAATACGGCTGTTATCTGACACAAGGAGGAGAATACAGAAGAGGGAGAGATGGATCAGGGAGAATCAACAGTTTCTCGCTGACCCATCGCCTCTTCAGCGATCTCCCTGTTTCTGTAAAAAATCCACCCAAGCCCAAGAACGTAGAGACTTTTTAGAGAAATGTATACAAAATCCCGAAAACACTGGAGTTGAAAGAAGATACTGACAATCTCATCCGCTTCAAGGAGTTTTGCGACAACCTCATAAAATCTGAGGAGGAATGGCCATCAGTCACTGCCGAAGAGGTGAAAAAAGCACTTAAGGCACAAAGAACTTTTCCGCTGCTGGACCAGATTGTATCAAGAACTTTTTGTGGAAGAAGTTTACTTTTATAAACCAACATTTGGCCCGCATATTCAGCTCATATTTAAAGTCGGAGACGCCCATTCCGCAGTGGCTGGTGTTAGGACGCACTATACTCCTGCCGAAAAAAGGCAATTTGTCCAACCCAGAGAATTACATGCCAATAACTTGTTTGAACACACTGTATAAGATCTTCACAACTATCCTAAACAACAGGATTGTTCGACGAATTGAGCCTGTATGGCGAGAGATGTACGAACATCGTGGCTCGAAAAAAGGTGTAGCAGGCTGTCGAGAGAACCTGCTAATTGACAGGCGTGTCTGTAAAGACGCTGCAGCCCATCAGCGCGTCCTGTGAATGGCCTGGATTGACTACCGGAAAGCTTTCGATTCAACCTCTCATAGACTTATCATCTGTCTGTTAGAAAGCTTGAAGGTATATCCACACATAGTGAGATGCATAGAGAAATTGATGCCTCTTTGGGAAAATAGATTTACTATCTCATCTGGAAATTATCGTCTGACAACGAACAACGTCACCTTCCAGAGGGTCGTCTTTGAAGGTGATACCATGAGCCCTTTGCTTTTTTGCATCACACTTCTGCCTCTATATCTCGCACTACGAAATTCTCCTGGATACCTCTGTGGCGACACTAATCAGCGCGAGCATAAGGTCCCTCATGTATTTTATATGGATGACCTGAAGATCTATGCCTCTGGTAAAAGCAAACTTCAATCTGCTATAAATATCGTCAAGAACTACACAGGAGAAATTGGAATAGACTTTGGTTTGGACAAGTGTGCCAAAATTCATCTGAAAAAAGGAAAGATTATTGGCGTTCCCAAGGACCCTGAGCTTGTGGATATAAGTGCTATTAGACATCTTAATACTGGAGAGACCTATACATACCTGGGCGTGCCTCGAAGCCGCATTCAGGACGTAACATCAGTGAAAGAGTCTCTCCGAAGTAGATACAAGCATTTTCTTCGACAGATTTAGTCTTCCAATTTGTCGGCGTTGAACAGGGTATCTGCGGCTAACATGCTTGCCGTCCCGGTTCTACTCTACTCGTTTTGGGTGGTTCAATGGACGAAGAACGAGCTCAAGGCCCTTCATGTCACCACACGTAAGATCATGCATATGCACATAAGCTTGCATATCAATTAGTCAGTTCCGCGATTATACATTTCACGCCGTCAAGGCGGACGCGGACTTCTGAATCTCCAGTGTCTTCATAACCGAATTGTTCTAAGTACAGCTTACATCGTTTCTAATGGTAGAGATCCGCTCCTAAAGAAGGTCAGGAATCACGAGATGATTGGTGAAGGAGCGTTCCTTTACAAAGCCGCAGAGCAAGCGGCCGAGACCCTTGGTCTGAATTTTAACATCAGAAGTGAGGAAAGTGCATTACTCCATCTAGATGCTTCACGTCTAAAAGCCGAAGTAAAGAAAGCAGAGTTCGGAAAATTTTACCAAGAGCTACTCGACGAGCATATGCACGGAAACTTTTACATAAATCTAGAAAAACAGACCTTGTCGAAGGAGCAAACTTTTGCTTTCCTCAAATCATGAGGGCTCAATTCAGGTACAGAGGGTTTTATTTTTGCATGCCAGGACGGTGTCATTTCCACCTTAGCATACCGTGCCCGCATTTTATGTCAAGAAGTTCCCAGTGATAGGTGCAGAGCGTGTCATGCACACGCTGAGTACCTAGAACACATACTATCTGGGTGTCCGACCCACGCATGAACGACGTACATCTATAGACATAATGCGGCCCTAAGGGTACTTTATTACCATCTTTGTCGCTCTTACGGTGTTGGTCGCGATCCTGCCCTGCCGAACGCTCCAAAGGATATAGAGTCAATTATCCGATATGAAAAGTGCCAAATTTTCTGGAAATACGATTTTCGGGCAACAGTCTCCGTCGCTCACTCGAGACCTGACATTGTTCTCCAAGACTTCGAGAAACGAACCATATTTGTTATCGAATTCTCGGCTCCGTCCGAATACAACATCACTGCAAAGGAGAAAGAAAAGGAGGAGAGGTATCAAGGCCTAAAGAGAGAGCTGCAACGACTGTACCCAAAGTATTCGGTGCGAGTAATTGTCCTTAATTGTGATTGGTGCTCTCGGAAGTGCGAAACTATCACTGTTTCGTAACCTTAAAGCCATACCCGCGTGCCAAAAACATGCCAAGGCACTTGCGAAATGGATGCAGAAAGCTGTCATCCTTGGGTTGCTTCGTGTCCTCAAGAGACACAAGTGTTTCGCGTTGACCTGTCGTTAAGATTTCGTCGTGCCCTGTGACCACCCATCTGGCGGTTGTGAGACGTGGCCATAGGTGTGATTTACCGCGGTTTTACTGGAGGCTATTGCCATTTTTAGATGGCGGTTGCTCTTAGTAGGACCCTGCGGTGGTTGTTTAACTCTTTTCTTAAATTATATATATATATATATATAATTAAAAACAAAGTTAAACAACCACCGCAGGGTACCACTAAGAGCAACTGCCATCTTGAAAAAATGTCAATGGCCCCCAGTAGAACCGCGGTAAAATACACCTATGGCCACGTCTCACATCCGTGAGATGGGTGGTCACAGGGCACGACGAAATCACAACGACAGGCCGGCGAAACCCTCGTGTGTCTTGAGGACACGAAGCGACCCAAGGATGACAGCTTTCTGCATCCATCTCGCAAGAGCCTTGGCATATTTTTGGCACGCGGGTATGGCTTTAAGGTTACGAACCAGCGATAATTTCACACCTCCGAGAGCACCTATCACAAGAACAATCACTCGTACCGAATATTTTGGGTACAGTCGAAGCAGCTCTCTTTTAAGGTCTTGATATCTCTCCTCTTTTTCTTTCTCCTTTGCAGTGATGTTGTATTCGGATGGAGCCGAGAATTCGATCACGAATATAGTTCGTTTCTCGAAGTCTTGGAGAACAATGTCAGGCCTCGAGTGCGCAACGGAGACTGCTGCCCGAAAATCGTAGTTCCAGAAAATCTGGCACTTCTCGTTTCGGACAATTGACTCTATATCCCTTGGAGCGTTCGGCAGGGCAGGGTCGCGACCAACACCGTAAGAGCGACAAAGGTGGTAATAAAGTACTCTTAGGGCCGCATTATGTCTATAGATATACGTTGTTCCTGCGTGGGTCGGACACCCCGATAGTATATGTTCTAGGTACTCAGCGTGTGCATGACACGCTCTGCACCTATCACTGGGAACTTCTTGACATAAAATGCGGGCGCGGTATGCTAAGGTGGAGATTACACCGTCCTGGCATGCGAAAATAAAGCCCTCTGTACCTGAATTGAGCCCTGATGATTTGAGGAAAGCAAAAGTTTGCTCCTTCGACAAGGACTGTTTTTCTACATTTCTGTGAAAGTTTCCGTGCATTTGCTTGTCGAGTAGCTCTTGGTGAAATTTTCCAACCTCTGCTTTCTTTACTTCGGCTTTTAGACGTGAAGCATCTAGATGGAGTAATGCACTTTCCTCACTTCTGATGTTAAAATTCAGGCCAAGGGTCTCGGCAGCTTGCTCCGCGGCTTTGTAAAGGAACGCCCCTTCGCCAATCATCTCGTGGTTTCTGACCATCTTTAGGAGAGGATCTCTGCCATTCGCAACGATGTAAGCTGTACTCAAAACAATTCGGTTATGAAGACACTGGAGATTCAGAAGTCCGCGTCCGCCTTGCTGGCGTGAAATGTATAATCGCGGAACTGACGAATTGATATGCAAGCTTTTATGCATATGCATGATCTTACGCGTGGTGACATCAAGGGCCTTAAGCTCGTTCTTCGTCCATTGAACCACCCCAAACGAGTAGAGTAGAACCGGGACGGCAAGCATGTTAGTCGCAGATACCTTGTTCAACGCCGACAGATTGGAAGACCAAATCTGTCGAAGAAGATGCTTGTATCTGCTTCGGAGAGACTCCTTCACTGATGTTACGTCCTGAATGCGGCTTTGAGGCACGCCCAGGTATGTATAGGTCTCTCCAGTGTTAAGATGTCTAATAACACTTATATCCACAAGCTCAGGGTCCTTGGGAACGCCAGTAATCTTTCCTTTCTTCAAATGAATTTTGGCACACTTGTCCAAACCAAAGTCCATCCCAATCTCTCCTGTGTAGTTCTTGACGATATTTAAAGCAGTTTGAAGTCTGCTTTTACCAGCGGCATAGATCTTCAGGTCATCCATATAGAATACATGAGTGACCTTATGCTCACGCTGATTAGTGTCGCCACAGAGGTATCCAGGAGAATTTCGTAGTGCAAGAGATAGAGGCAAAAGTGTGATGCAAAAAAGCAAAGGGCTCATACTATCCCCTTGAAAGACGCCCCTCTGGAAGGTGACGTTGTTCGTCGTCAGACGATAATTCCTAGATGAGATGGTAAATCTAGTTTTCCAAAGAGGCATCAATCTCTCTATGCATCTCACTATGTGTGGATGTACCTTCAAGCTTTCCAACAGACAGATGATAAGTCTATGAGAGGTTGAATCAAAAGCTTTCCGGTAGTCAATCCAGGCCATTGACAGGACGCGCTGATGGACTGTAGCGTCTTTACAGACACACCTGTCAATCAGCAGGTTCTCTCGACAGCCTGCTACACCTTTTTTCGAGCCACGTTGTTCGTACATCTCTCGCCATACAGGCTCAATTCGTCGAACAATCCTGTTGTTTAGGATAGCTGTAAAAATCTTATACAGTGTGTTCAAACAAGTTATTGGCCTGTAATTCTCTGGTTTGGACAAGTCGCCTTTTTTCGGTAGGAGTATAGTGCGTCCTAACACTAGCCACTGCGGAATGGGCATCTCCGACTTTAAATATGAGGTGAATATGCGGGCCAAATGTTGGTGTGTAGAAGTAAACTTCTTCCACCAAAAGTTCTTGATACAATCTGGTCCAGCACCGGAAAAGTTCTTCGTGCCTCTAAGTGCTTTTTTCACCTCTTCGGCAGTGACTGATGGGCACTCCTCCTCAGATTTTATGAGGCTGTCGCAAAACTCCTTGAAGCGGATGATATTGTCAGTATCTTCCTTCAACTCTAGTGTTTTCGGGATCTTGTACACCTCTCTCCAAAAAGTCTCTACCTCCTTGGGCTTGGGAGGATTTTTTACAAAAACAGGGGGATCACTGAAGAGGCGCGATGGGTCAGCGAGAAACTGTTGATTCTCTCTGATCCATCTCTCCCTCTTCTGTATCCTCCTCCTTGCGTCAGATAACAGCCTTATTTTGTCAACAATATGTTGCTTGATTGTCAGCAGCTTTGACTTGTTTAGTGTGTGATTCAAGGTCCTTAGTTCTTGGGCGAACTTTCGAACCCTTTCCGTGAACGGTCTACCAGATGTTATGTAGTCAATCACACATTGAACACGGGACGCATTCTGTCTTGCCCATCCAATTTTCTTGTTCAGTTGATGCAAGCGTCTTCTTGTCTTTTGATCCATCGTCGGTTTGAGCCTTCGATTTGAATCAGCCAAAGCTCTCGCAGCACCATAAACTGAGCAATTGATGGTCCAGAGGTCGGACTCTTGCGAGATATCTCCACAAAGGGAGGCATCCATTTCAGCCAGATCTTGGGGCTTAAGAGGAACTTGCATGTTGATGTTCCTCCTTGTACTGAAATTGCCATCATCTTCAAGAAGGTGCCTACTTTCTGCGGTTGGTCTTAATGTCGTTTCATCTTCGTCTGCAGCTTGTTCAAGCAGCGGTTGAGGAAGCGCTCCGCGTACATATCCATTTTTGCGGAGGTAGTCGGCTTGATTTCGCAAAGACTGATGCGAAACGTGTTGAAGCTCTGGGTGTTTCTGGCACCACAGAGTATGCATACGCGCCATAAAGCCTCCACGAACAGGGATAATACTGGCATCGTAGCAGTCTAACACATCATTCTTAAGTTGATCCGTCCACTCAATGTGGGCGTTTCGCCGGTTCGTCGTTGTGTTTCCATCTAAATTATTTTCAGCACCCCGAACTCTAGGATGATCGGCATTGTTTGCCGATCCATTGTCGGGTGCTCTGCGCGTTCGATCGTTTTGAACCGCATCTACAACATTTTGGTGGTTTTTTGGTTTCATTGTTGTTCCCACGAGCAGCTAGGGAAAGGGTTCGTCCATCCTTGTAGAGCCCCGCGTGCAAGGATAAGGCTATTACTCTGAGACATCGCCCGATATCCCAGGGTCACCGTTAAAGACACCTCACCCAGGTGCCATGCAGCTTTCGGCACGGTTCGCACACCTTCGCTTAGGGGTTATTCCTTCGGGACCATCCCTGAACAATTGTCCGCGACTGCTTATTAATTATTGTACCCATATTCAGCAGAAACCCTTGGTACGGGGACCCTCTATCCGCAACCCGAGGACGCGTTCGGTGGCTTTGTCATAAGCCCTTCGGTTCTATTCCAAGGGAATCGAAACCGAAACCGATATATATATATATATATATATATATATATATATATATATATATATTATAAATGCCTTTCACTATGTGTGGATGTACCTCCAAGCTTTCCGACAGACAGATGATAAGTCTGTGAGAGTTTGAATCGAAAGCTTTCCGGTAGTTAATCCAGGCCATTGACAGGACGCGCTGATGGGCTGCAGCGTCTTCACAGACACACCTGTCAATTAGCAGGTTCTCTCGACAGCCACATATAAGTTGATGCCACTCCTTACTATTCCTTCGTGATTATATCTTCAAGTACTACACGAATCACAATGGAGGAACTGATCCGATAGGAGGCGCCACATCTATTGAAGGCGACAAAAAGCTTTGTATATACGCAGAGATCTGGTATATGAAACAAATTTTTGGATCTTTTTTCATTCAACAATTTCCTGTTTTAAATTTGTTCATAGTTTCTACTGGAAAATAGAATTTTTTACTTTTAATAACATTTTTCACGAATAATTGTTCAAAAGTTATCGTACTCATAGTCTAAAACAGCAACTACAGCCACTGATGTAAAATCCATTTTTCCTCAGTCAGTGAGTATAAACACGTCGAGATTTCATGACATTTTATTAAATTTGCAATCAGAGAAAAAAGAGCGTTCTCATATGCGTCCATTTATATTAGCTGGAATAAAAATATCTCAAACAAAGAAAAACTCACGTATTCTGAAATAGAATTTCAGTATATTTTTATTAAATGTTTCTTGACATTTCACCGTTTCCTCCCACATTGATCCTTACGCAGGCTATCGTTGGTGCCACCTCACTACAGATTGACGTACAAAGCAGTCCTTTCTCTAAGAGAATATCTAGGATTTTAATATTAAGTTTAGAACTGCAATGACTATGAAAATACAAATCAAAATAAAACTATAAAAACAAAAAAAAAAGAGAAAAACAAAAAATATCGTTTACAATTAAGTTATCCAGATTATAATACTATTGAACCTTTATCATTAATTTTGACTTTAATAACTATGATATTAAAATTACTTAACGACCTCAAATTAAAACCTATCCCATATGATAATACGCTACATTTGATCTATTTGGGACTTGAGGTCTTTGTGCTTACAACAGTTGTCGATGAAAATATAACCTTACATTGTCTTACGGGCAATTCAAAAATTATGTCACGCAATTTTTCTACAAATTTTAACCCCTTCATGTAACAACTTTTCTTGTTCTTTTTCACCATTGTCGTTAAGCTTGGCTCTCCTTCCCTCATATGTCACGTAATTTATGAATGGCCCTTATAAGTATCAAATAATAACGAGTTGTTATTGGTGTGTAGAGAGAAAGCGCACGGCAGAAGTACATACCGTAAAATCTCCTGTCACTGATCCTAAATTCGGGCACCTGTTTTCCTGAATAATAAGAAGCAGAAAATAACATCAAAAATCGAAAAACAAAGTACAATTGCAATATTCGAACTAATAATTAATGTAAAGTGTGAACAGAAAAATTCGTGTCCGAAGTTATGGCCAGTGTTAGAAATTAAATGATTCTATTAAAAGTTGAAGGTCGTCATATTGCAAGGCGTAGTTTTGAACTTGTATTCATTATGATTAACGTTATGTATTTCCTTCCCACGTGATCAAGAGACATGAAAATTATTTTACATAGATTTTAGTCTCAACAAAAAACACAAAAGTTTCCATGCCACCCTTTAACAATAAATTAATCACGACAAAAAACTATAATTAACAGTCTCTTTCGAACGAGGTGGCACCGCGATATTTGTTTTCATTTTTTATAATTATTGTTATTTTTGCTCTTTGTTGATTTTTTAACAAGCGAATGAAAAGTGGCATGGTTAGAAAACAATAAGGTTGATTGTAACAAGGAAATTTAAAGTTTGAGCTTTATAGTAGACGTTCTTGAAATTATATTCCTTTCGCGGCATTCATAGCATTTTACAATTTCTCAAACTGAAGAAACAAAGCACATTTTAAGTTTAAGAATCTGGTCCAACATATCATACGTGTATTACAGACGCCGTTTTAGTCTCAATATTAATAGTAAATATTTTTTTTACTTAGAGTGTAATAGATACGTTTAGATCGTTAACTATCATTGTATACCAAAGTTTTCAGGGAAGAATCTCAAAAATATACACTTGATGAAATTATTTTATCTGATAAATATATGTAGATTGCATCTAATGTTAATTATCGTGTAAGAAATCTACCTGACCTCTTTATGTTCTATTTATATAAAAATCAATGCATTTAAATAAATATCGTGCATAAGCGCTTTGTCTAGTCTGTGTTCGCGAACTATTGTACATCGAGTCGAATTATCTTATAAGATCGCACAATAAATACATAGCTGCTATGCTATAACCGAACTGCCTTTCACTGCGCTTTTTTTTTGACAGTCACTTCCCCCGATTCTTAGTGATCATCTGGAAACTTTCCAATTTAACTTGTTCCCGTTAAATGTCTTTCCAATTGCATTTCTCTGTAAAAAAGATAACGTATTCTGCAGTGAACGAAAGTAATCGAGGAAAGTGCGTGATATAAAATACCTTCCTGTGAAAGCTCTGGTTACAATAATTTGTACAGTGCACATCCGCTTACCGCCGAATCCCTTCTACTCGTCTCTACTCAATATCGAGACCTCCCGTTGCTTCCTTTTGATGAGTTTGTGATATTTTTATGTAAATAAAAAGCTAGATTCAAACGTTTCAGCATTCACGGAGTTGCACTGTATTTATTTTCTATCCACTTTTTTTTTAATTTTCTAATATTCTTTACCTAATATTTAAAAGCTTACCTTCGGGAACAATTTCTGATACAAACTTTAAAATTGGATCAGATAAATTAGGGGGACCATTGAAGTACAAGATCTTATATTAGAAGTCTGCAAGAAAACGAACCGAATCACACTGCTTTAAGAAATATATTTAATTTCTTAGGATGATCTAACGACATGTACAAATTACTAAAACGAATTCTCTTTGCTTTGAAAAAAAATTCATAACTTAAATAAACATCTGCCAATTGCATCTACACTGACGCACTCACTAGCTTATATTCGCTAGTCTCAACATCAATATCCTTACTTAACGATATAGGACACTTATTGACATATATGGTTAAACAATGTTTTATGCTTACCAAGATACTGTAGGTTTTTTTTTAAACTCGCGTTCTGAGCTTCAACTAAGGCCGTTTACTAAGAAAGATTCTAAAGCCTCTGAAGGAATTTAATTTTGAGTTTTATTCAATTCCGTCTTAGTAACTGCACGATGGCGTTTCAATCACCAATTCGAAGATTCACGTTTTTTTTATTTTCTTTGTGTCATCACACAGGTTTGTACCCTAACTTCGTTAAAATTTCAAGGCAGACGTTTAATGCAATGTTTAAGTACGTTTAACACACGATGACGTACACAATGCTAGAGCATGATGCTCAAGTTAAATGGTGTTCTATAATATTATATCGTCACCATGTTGTATTCATTTAATATAAAGCATGTCGTTCACGTAATATCTTTTATACGCGAATGTAACATCGTATAAAAAAAGACCCGACGCGATATTTTGCAATGAACTCGGTTCACTTTTTATCAAAATTAGTATAACTATTAGATTGGACGAATCAAACGTGTATATATTTTTTCAAAAACGGCGCTACATTAACGTACACTAGGAGCCGCATTAATGCAATACGGTAATGTGTTATATTGAGGTAACTTGAAGGCCGTTTTAGCATATTGCAGGGACCCGAAATAGCAAAATGAAAAGACAATAAAAAATTTAACAAGGTTTAAAGATTAAGTGAATAACTTCTGTTTAGCTTTTTGGCGTGAGGTTTTCACAGAAAAAAATGCTGCTAGTAATGAACACTTTTGTGATCGAACTTTAGAAAAAAAAACACTATCGTTGCAGGTCCCGTTTGTATTAAATTACTACAGTTTCCGTAGCATTAATGCAATGCCGTAATGTTGTAATTTATAATTACTACAGGTCCAAGCTCCAATTTTGGCACATTATTTTTTATGCAAAAACAGATCTTATCAGAACCCAGAGGATACAATTAGAAGCTTCATTGCCTCATTGATTTAAAAGAAAGCTCTCTCTCTCTCTCTCTCTCTCTGAAGTAATAAGTACTATATGAATTTCTGAATAAGAAGCGAACTTCTTGAATAACATATTCCACGAGGGCGCTAACTGTACAGATCAGCGGCGATTTGCGTAACATTAATGTACATTTAACGAAATTGATTCTTGGTTCGACAACATCTAACCCGAGAGAGATTACGAGTGCTTGGGAGTACAATGTTAAAAGGCGAATTTTCAGCTTTTTCTGTTTATTCATCATTTTATAAAACAGTCGTAGTAAAGTGTCCGCTCTACTGAGAAAGTTATTTCGTTATAAAATCAACAAAACATTCTCAGTTCTACCGCGAAGCGACAACAGCCTTGATTTCGATTATATATTTATAGTATATATTTTTTTACAAAAACTATCGATAATTGGGATAAAGTGATGATTGTATTGAAACTTAAAATCGCTGGTGACTCATTTGAGAAAATTTGTAGAAAAAATTGTTCCGTTCAGTAGACCTTGCGGAGGCTTTTTTTTAGAAAAACATATATTTACCTCCAAACGTGTAACGAGTTACAGAAATTTTGCATATCAGTTTGACAGTGTACTCCAAATAATGCGATCTTTTAGAATACAAAAATCTAGGATGTACGAAGGCTTTTTCAATTTATTTCTTGATGAAAAGTTGTCGCCATATGTCTGTCTAACAAACGTGTGTGTATTTGTGTGTATGTACGTCTAAGACGGTATCGCAAAATGCATTGGCTCAGTCCCTATTCACGCACATTACTTAGAAACTTTAGTGTATGCCTGGGTAGTATGTAAGTAAGTGTTACTTTGTTAAAAAGTTGTTTCTCTCCGCTGCTGTTGTTGCTGTTGTTGATATTGTTGGCAATATTCTGTGGTGACTCGTTCTCTTGTTTCTTTTTTTACCAATGGAAAGGTATCGATTGGCTAAGCGGGTAGTTGGTTGTGAACGGTTGAAACTGAACACAATTATTTGTCGAGGGCAGTGTTGGTTTTGATGGCGATAACAACTTCTTCGCCGCATGCTTTCAGCACGGTGCACTGTAAAATAAGAAAAAAAATTTTGTTTACTTCTTCAAGCCTTCGATCAAAATATTAATGTAAAAGATCGAAATACTTTATTTCTGTACTACCTCCTATCAAAAACTCGAATATTCTGAACTTTTTAACGCCAATTTACGCACTCCCGCCATTTTCTGTCTACTACTTTGTAACTCTCGTAAAATTTTACCTCGTCCGTTGTCGTAGATTCTTTTTTCATTGGCAAATGAAAGGATCATGGCATCTAACACAGAAAGCAATAATAACGGGAGTGACTATGAAGAGAATATTCCTGCAGAATTGAGTGATTTGCTGAAAGCTGCGAGGGATAAATTGATTCCTGAGAAATCAAAAGCTGTTTACCTAACCTCAAATTCTGTAAATTCATGTGTTTTGATTCCTTTAATTAGAACTGTTTTCTTCTCGTGGGCCTTGCCCCGGTACCCCTCATCGGTGATTAATTACTGTAGAAATCAATTTCAACTTTTAAAAAATGCTTAAATGACTTCAATTAAAATGCTTCAATGTCTTTCGTTTTTTGCAGGGGGGTAACACGATTTTCGCTTTTGCATTATTTTAATACCCTTATTATCTTTAAGAAAATTGTAAAAGTAACATTAATGATAATTTTGAATTATCGTTGAGTTTCGACATTTATGTACGATTACATTAACTTATTAATAAATTCAAGTACTAAAGTAAATTATAATTGTAAAATAATAATTTTCTTGTAGTCAGAATAGTACTATCTGAATAATAATTCATATACTTTTATCGTAGTACATTTGTAAATAATTTAAATATTTATATTTATTTAAATAAATTAACCTGGCATTTATTATTCCTATATACCCTCCTACTGTGTTTACTCCATAATTAATTTATATCTCCATGTTTTAATTCAATTTTTAAATAAATAAATGACTAAATGTATAGTAATGTTAATAACTTTACTATTGATAATCTTTTCAGTCGTTTTACGATCAATACAACATACTGAATATTAAAAATGATGATTTTTATCATTTCTTGTACATATATTGTTATTATAATGTGATAATAGATTAGGATAATTCAAGTCATTAAAAATAGGAAAAACTATTTTTTATATTATCATTTCAAACCATTTAGTTTATTTGTTTTAAACGTTAAAGACGTAATATTTATATTTTACCATTCCACTCTACTTGAAAATTAAAAACCGACATTTACAGTGTATGTTAGGTCTATTTTTTAATCCTAGATATTTTTTAAATTCTAAAAACAGTTCATTCTTGCTCTATTCAAGCTCAAAGTTTTTAAATTATACACAAACGTTCAAAATATTATAAAAACTGCGAAAAATACGAAATCTCCCATGATTTTAATCAGCTTTCATTCCAATGTAGGGTGCCGCGCTAGTGGCGCCAGTGTTTCATTTTTCTGCCGTCCTTCACAAAACTGACAGCGCATTTGTATGGCGAGTCACCCACCTGGTTTTTTGACATATTGGCAGGGGGCTGCCCGGCCATGTTCCAGCACTAAGAGTGCAGATTCGTATTTTTGTAAACGTTATTGTAAATACTACTTACAGATAAATTTGAGCTTTCCTAAAATTCTTAAATGACGAAAGTTTTTTCAATATTTTGGAGGGGGTGCTGACTGGATACGTTCTGGCACTGTGCGGTCTGGATAATCTTTTATACTTTTATACTTGCACCGGATGACACTTTTATAATTTCCAAAACAGCACTGCTTGTCCGTATCAACCTTCTTTCTTTTCAATGGATTTTCTCCTGGTAAATAATTTTTTTGCTCCCACATACATTTTACGGAAAAATTGTTCGAAACTCATGGAAGTGCTATATATTTTTCGCGCTTGCGCAGTATCTTTTTAAAAATAAAAAGGTCTATTCAGTCGAAAATCGAACGGATTTGGATTTTCAACTCCTTACAGCATCGGAGCAAAATCGGAGTCTAACTGCTGGACGTATTACACGCATGTGTAGTTTAGTGGCGCGCAACATTTGAAAATTTACAAATATACATAAACTTCTGTCTACATAATTAAATCATTAAGGTACATACAAAATTCCCGCTTCAAAATAAAAAAATCCCGTGTATTTCCCGTATCAATAAAATTCCCGTACAATTCCAGCTTTTCACGCTTTTCCCACACGCTGGACACCCTGAAATATGACATGCCTGTCAGTTTACCCACCACAAACTTAACATGGCATACTGGAATCATCAGAATCTTCGTAAAATTAAGTAGAGCAAGGTCCAGAGGTACCGGCTCAGGAATTGAATCCCAGACTTCTAAACTCTCACAGCGTATGTCAGGGTACCCAAAAATTTCACCCAAAGGGGCTTTGATTACAGCATTAGGCTCGTTAATTCACAGTCCTGTGAGCCTTTAAATAAGAAAGCCGTTTAATTCTAAAAAAAATCCGAGTAACA
This sequence comes from Andricus quercusramuli, assembly GCA_932178445.1. Classification (NCBI taxonomy): domain Eukaryota; kingdom Metazoa; phylum Arthropoda; class Insecta; order Hymenoptera; family Cynipidae; genus Andricus; species Andricus quercusramuli. Next base: position 21,087 of record CAKNXH010054947.1, on the reverse strand, counting down.
CAAGTTTAAACCAACTATCATGAATTAATCGTATTACCTAAATCTTTCCAATTTTATCATTCGCGATTTCACGTCTTCAGATACAAGAAATTGCATAAAATATACATTCTAGTGTTGAATTGACACATACAGTTTATGAGATTTGAAGACTTAATCTCCCTGGATGTACTATTTTGCCAATATTGATCATTATGTCCCACGTTTATGCCATGTGTCTCTCTTGTGGTTTCTCGACTTTGGGGGTTTTCGCGACTCTTCGTTCGCACCCAATCAGCGGAATTAACATGCAGCACGTAACTCTTTCTGAACTCACATCAAGTACTTTTACTTTTCGTCTACTTGAATCACAAAAACATGTAAATTAGACGTGTACATTTTGTCGGATCGAATATGGTATTTTCGATAATACTTGCGATCATTTTCGGATCGGTTTATTCGATCCGATCGACCGACCGATCGAATTTCGAAAACCAATCTTCGACGCGCGCCGCGCTCGCATCGGTTTTTAATTTTAGAGGTAGAACCCTGCCTGATTTGGAATAGATTCGGTCCATAAAAGAACTAGTCTAATTACATAGATACATAGAAGACAATAGAAGTAGGCAGACAAAAGACAAGGGACTGAAAAGGCATTAATTCGAATCAGTGGATTTTCACTTAGTATCAGTAAAACACTTCCAGCTAATTGTATTTCTTAAATGATAAAAAATGATTAATTCTTTTTGTTACGAATTCTTAATCTTAAATAATGCAAATAGCCAAAACGTACGTTACTGATTTTTAGTTAAATTCCACTGACGACGAAGTTTCAATTTTTCCCATTCACTGCGCTGAAGCATGCAGAAAGTGGAAGTTGAGAATAGAAAATTGGTCAAAAACGGAAAATAGTTAAGTCTTTCTCACATGCTCTCTCGGTATGTTTTTAATGCGATTTAGTTTTAGTTGACTGAAAATTCTGGTCGGTACTAGACCTACAGGTCGAATTATGAGAAAATACTAATTTTATAAATTTAATTTTTTAATATCATCGGAAAGAAGTTGAAAACTCACCAATAATTCTTTTCCTGCATCATAATCGGCACGTAACTGAGTTCCCAATTCTCCGTCGGGTATCTTCAGATCCTCACGGAGGTCTCCGTTGTCGGCCATCAGGCACAAATAGCCGTCGTCGGATATATCTGTCAGCTAAAGAAAAACATTCACACGTTAATACTGGACATTAAAATACTTATTTTCTAACATAAAATGGTTAATGTGGAAATAATCATCGGTGCTAGCCTTTTTTACTTCTTCTGTATTTGTATATCATATATCAGTTCTCCAGGTTTGTATAGCGTATTTCAATAAATTGATGGCACTGGCTATTTGGACAAAAATTATTCAACTGCTTCAAGCCTGAACAACAAGGAGAATTTGCAGAAACATGCTCACGGACCACAGTATTTCCAGATCCTCACATGGTTTTTAAGAGCATCTGAAATCTTCAGAGTGATACTAACATAGTAAAATAATAACATAAATTTGAGTTGTAAATGCAACACCTGGTCCATGAGGGAACTTCTCCTCACTGCTTAGGCCTGCCTATTTTACAGGTTGTGCTAATAGAGCGCTGCAAGCAGTGGACTTATATCCGATTGTCTGTAGAACGAGAGAGAAGTTTGCCAGTTACATAAGTTTTATTATCAACGGGGTGGCCGCTAAAATCCAAAACAAAAATTCACGGTTATTTCACGATTTGCAAACATCTTTCTCGGTCATTAAAATTTAAAAATTCAAGCCATTAAGATTGGATTTTTTGTTTACTTACAGTATTAAAAAATAAACTTAAAATTAAAGCAGTCAAACTGAAACTCTTCTGCATTCGAAGTATTTAAAATAAAAATGTCGAACCTTTCAAATTCAGTAATTTTAACTTCAAAAATTAAAAAATGCACATAGTAGGTATGTTCACCTTAGCGGCGGTAAAAGCTTTCAATATTCTTCAATTTGAAATTATAAACCTGAAAAATTGAATAATTTGAAATTAAACGCCGACACCGTTTAACAATTCCGGAAACAACTATTGGAAATTGTAGATTTAAATTTAAGATGCTCTAGATTAAACAATTAAAACACTTAAGGAGGTTCCAAGCATGACATCTTTAGTCAAAATTATAACTAAGTTATTTTTTTTTAACAGAAGAGTAACATTATTGCTTGAGCAGAATTTAAAAATAGTGAAAAAACGTATGAGGCCACGGTTATATATTTTCTCGGATAGTGTTATTAAACAATGTAAAAAGTTTATCATTTAGCTCATGGGTCGCACCATCGTAGTGCAACTTTAAATAAATAAATAAATAAATGAATATTTCTATTTAACATTCTGAAGACTTCTAAGGAAGGTAAAGAATTTTGTTGTGACTAATATATTATTCTATGTCTTTATCGTTATTTGAAATAATTTGTTATGTATAGACGATGACATGCAAGTGGTTTTTCCTGATTTATGACTTTTGTAAACCTTTATTTTCATCATTAATCGCACTTAGGTGACAATTTGTAGTGTACGTTCTGAATTTATGAGAATTTTAGTTGTGTATTTCAATAATTTCTTTATATGAGTGCAAATCTTATTGACAATAATTTTAGTAATTGGATGTGGCAACCACTGCCTTCATAAAATACGTTAATTGAATGGTAAAATTGCAGTTACTCGCAAAGAAAAAAAATATTTCTAACGAAGACGAGGAAAGAGTTGCAAGTGGTAAGAGTATTCAGCTTAACAGTGCACTCAGGGAATAATTCATTCGAATCGTGTTGGAAAGTGAAATTAGAGGGCAGAAAAGTTCGTACGGTGATAATAAGCGGTGAGAATTTCAAACAAATTTATGCAATTAAGGAGATTGTTTCTGAACTATGCATATGGAACAGCTGTCACGAAAGAAGCAGTAATTTCAACAGTATACAAAGCTGCTACCTCAGCATAATCTTTTCCGCATAATTTTAGTAACGTTGTTTTACTTTTTAGAATGAGACGGTAATTTGTACATATACGAGTTAAATAATTGTATGTATCAATTTAAACACATATATTTGCTGTCTTTGCCAAATTGAAACGAATGAGTATAATTTTTTGACCATCATTTTAGAAACCTTCTTGTGCTTTTTATAATGAGAGAGATAATTAGTTCATGTTCTAATGAAATATCTTCTTTCATTGCATATGTAGGTGAAGAATTGAGTACATTCTGATGTTTTTTATGTACACTTGTATTGGTTATTTTTAAAATAAGATTGTTTATTTTTCACAACAAAAATTATCCATTATTATCACCTTTACATATAAATTAATGAAGTAATTTGATTTTCGTAATATTTTTGGGATTACAATTTCACGGCTTTCAGGTTCAGTTCCTTCTCTCAACCTACAGAAACATAATGCAAAAATAATCGTAGGAGACAACACCGAGCCAAGTACTAGACCCTCTGTCAATGAGATACGAATTTCAATCAAAGAAATTTGGTGAATACGGGAGAGAACTTTTTTTTTGGTATGAACTTTGGTATGAAAGACGATGACAATCGTACAGGCCTACTCGCTACAATAATATCAACATTACAGAGTGTTAAGGGTCCTGTAAATCGAGTGTAAATTGAAAGTCAGATTCAGACCAAACGGTGAAGCCATTTTGTCTGATTTTTTGTATACATACTGTAAAGAGTGTAAAGACTCGCGGTGCAGTTCGTTTTTTTTTCGAAAAAAATCTATTTTCATGTAAAAATTAAAAGAAATAATTTATCCTCGACTTCATTCAAGGGCGAACACACAATATACGAAAAATAGGGGCCCCTACCCAAATGAGTGTGAATTCCCAGAAGGTTGGGTGGTTGTAAGTGGTTGGGGGCGGATAATATCATGAAATTCAGACTTTAAAAATAAAATTAAACTGTAAACAATATAATATCTTATAATCACTTCGCCCCCGAATTCTTGCATGCAATATTCACGCCATATCAGTGTAACTGTACAATTTTTGGCAACTTACTGTGAAAGTAGTACCTTGTACATTACATGACAATATACAAGCTCTCTATGTATGAAAAGGAAGATTATACGGAGATGATTTTTCAAATACAATTATAAATTTTGAAATCGGAGTACATTTTTCAGTTTAAAAAATTAATAAATTTTCAAAGAAAAACAATGATTTTTCAACCAAATAGTTATATTTTCAACCAACCAGATGAATTTTCAAGTAAAGTGTAGAATCCTCATAAGAAATGACTTTCTAACAAAATGGTTAAATTTGCAAGTAGAATATTTTTAAGCAACAGAGATGAATTTATGATCAACGAAATAGTTGATGACTTATCAACGAAACAGTTGATGACTTGTCAACCAAAAAGGATACTTTTTTAAAAAAATTTCACTTTTTTGAAGAAAGTAGATTAGGTTTTGACAACACAGTGAAAGTTTCAATACAAAATATTAAATTTTAAAGTATAAGAATTATTTTATACTGAAAAATGCGAATTTCCAACAAAATAATTTAAGTTTCAACTGAAAATGATTAATTTTTCAGAAAATAGTTCAATCTTCTGGCAAAGAGATGAATTGTAAACAAAAATTATGCATCTTCAGCCAAAAATATTAATGTTTAACAAAGCAGTGCATCCTTTTTGTACAAGCTCTCAGGTAAAACAAAACGGAGCGCTAGACTTATATAACCGTTTATTGCAGACAGCCAGTGAGTTGTGCAAACATGCAAAGTTTGTGTACAATGCGAATAAATCTGTTATTTCTCTGAGGAAATTGGGCGACAAAAACCTTGCATGTTTGTATAATCTTCCTTTTTATACAGAGAGCTTGTATATTGTCATTTAATATACAAGGTACTATTTTCGGAGAAAGTTGCCGAAAATTGTACTGCTACACTGATTCGGCGTGAATATTGCATGCATGAATTGGGGGCGAATTGATTACAAGATCTTCTAAAAAGTTTTGAAACCTTTGGAAATGGTTTCAAAGCTTCCAAATATTGAAAAATCTTTGAAATCTGTTGTACTGTACCCTCTTTCAAGTCTTCTCAAATTTGTTCAAAACTTTGAAAATGGTTAAATAATTTTAAAATATTTGGGAAATGTTTCGTATTCATTTGAAATCATCGAAATATTTGAAATTGTTTCAAATCTTTGAAAAAAAAATTTTTAATTTTTCGAAACATATTCAAATATGAAATTTAATTTCAACTACTCCTCCCCCACCTAGAGTTCGAAAATTCTCGGTAATTTAAATTTGGAGAAGGTAACGGAGAACGTAACCGTATATTACCGAGAATAGGAGAATTTATCGAAAATTTACGAGAAAGTTCATTTTGACTTTTATTTTTTGTTTTTTAATTGAAATAACGTTCATATTCAAAAAAATTAAAACTAAATAGCAATAAATATTAGAATCATATTTTTCAAAATAGAATTTTATTAATTGATACCGTAAATTCTTTCAAACATTTATAAACATTATAAACTTTAGTGTAGAACAAGTTGAGAAAAATCGGTATTATTATTAGTCTTAGAGAATTATTACTGAGATTAAGTTTAGTCAGTCTGATCGTAATTCCTAAATGTTCCTACTATTATATTATTTTTGACTGTTTGAGGGCACTTTAAACATTTTTCTTCTAAATGCCTTTTTTGGCGTGGAGCATTTCTCACGCAAAGTTCACTGCAATACTTGCATGTATCTAATTTTATCATCCTTATGAACGCCTTTTTGGAAGAAATTCCATAAAACACTTTTTTCCTTTGGCATATTTCACTTTTTGTATTGCCTGCACAGTATGCTATCGAATGCTACATGTTCAAACATGAAATACAATGAAATACTTTTAAAACGGTCGTTTCTCTGATTTCTCTGATATTTTCATTCATTCCTTTTTTCTTACCACTCAATGCTACCAATCGTTAATAATTTGAAAAATATTCCTCAAGTTACTAAAAATCAACACAGGTGTGTTCGAATTTAATTTATTTTGGTGACAAATTTAAATTCTCGTAAATTCTCGAAAAAAAAAATCACTCGAGAACTTACCGGTAACGTTCTCGTCGTTCCTGACGTAAGTTACCGCCTTTCGAATTCTACCCCCACCCTTCTAGTGGCTACGTAGTTTATGGACGAGCCCTTAGGTGAGTCGAAGTTACATCACGTCAATTGTAAGAATAAGACTCGGCTGATATAGGCTTCAAAAAAAATCAGCCTTCAAGGCAGTATATCACAATTTGAGATCATTTTATTGAGTTTTTTTTAGGTTAATGTTAAAGAACAACATGTGGGATCAATTCTGACAGCTAATTCGCATTCAGTGCATCGAAAAACATAAAAATTGATATGCCTCATCCCCAGAACAGGAAATACTAAGTTTTTCAAGTTTTTCAAAGTTCAATAATATGTAAAATAGACAGAATAACATTTTTTCATCTATACCATAACACTCGTATTCTTCTTATAAAACTGCACAATTTTTATCAATTGCAATTTTCTGCAAAATCAATATTTTGAAGTTTTTGAATTATTTAGCGGGTACTCAATATATATTATCTGTTTGATTTTAGAAAAAATGCAGCATATGAAAATTATGCAGATTTACAAGAGGAATACAACTATTGATAGATTTTATGAAAAAAATCATACTTATTGTTACTATGGGAAGATTATTATTGTTAAGAAATCTTCTCAAATTCTAGATTAAAGATAGACAAATTTAGAGACCTTTATTTAAAAGCACTCCTCTCTAATAAGTTGAAAGATATTCTGTATTAAAACTTTAACGCCGTTTGTATTAGCATTAAATATACGCCGATTTGCCTTGACTGTATACAGTATGTTTTTTCATGAGTTAGAAAATAGTACATTTCGTAACTAGTGCGGACTGACGGCCTTTTTGAAACGAGCGCAATGTTGTTGTAACGAGTCGTAGGTAAGGGCGCCGTAGGCGCCCGAAACAGAGACAAGTTACAAAAACATGGCGCAAGTTTCAAAAAGGAAATCCGTCAGTCCGCAGGAGTCACGAACGATACTTTTCAGAACAAAATCAAAAATGGCGTGATTTCATTGCCTCCATGGAAAAATGAAAAATCACGTTTTGAGTCAGCGAAGGTACGCATGAGCTCTGCTGCATTTTTGTTCTAGCGAGTATAATGTGCAAGGCGATAAGAACACGCTATACTCTTCGTTAGAAACATCGACTCACTAATCCGCGATGCATTCTCTTTCTATCTTTGTCTACCACGATCTCTCTCTAGCCAACTCTAGCGTTACGAAAATACTCAGACATGCACAAACAAAGCTCTTTTTTTAACTCTACGTCACGCCGTGCTAAGTGAACCCTATTTTGTAACTCATCCAACGCACCACCAGGCGCCGCTCAAAAAGCCTACTTTTGCGTTTGTCTATGGAGGCATGAAAACACGCCATTTTTATGATTGCGTTCTGAAAAAATTATTAAGGTACACTGTAACTTTTTCAATTTGACTTTTTCAGAACCCTGAAAAAGTATAATTAATTTCATGTAGATTGAGAACGCCTTCAACTTGCGCGTTAGCAAAATGTGCTTTAAAAAATTCTTATTTGCATAGTTTTCATATTGTCATGTATGTAAGTTTTTTTAGAGATTGTAAACGTCTCTCCAAATTTGTGCAATATGTGAGTACGATCAATTTGTTATCACTTTACTGAAAAAAGTAGAAAAAAAGTATCAAATATTATGAATTGCCCTAAGAGTCGTTTATTCCTTTAAAAACAAACATTAATAACTGCATCTAAACTGCTAGTAGCACGGGAATTCCTCCTTAAAATCATAGGATTTCTGTACCTGATAATCTTCCCGCTTAACAAATGGCACGTCCATGTTGTGTGTGGAAGGGCAAATATCTTCGTATTTCTTGGAGCTAAATATATCGATGCCCACGAGGTGGACCTTGGCGTGACCGTGTTTTCCGGTCTTAGAAGTGGACATCTCCACAATTTTGCAAGGTCGAGATTTCAACATGACGAAACCATTTTTACGTAATGCAGAACATTGCATAGGATACGTTACGGAAGCTCCAGAGTCTCCAGTCTCGAAGTGGGTGTCCTCGATATCTGCCATCTTTGATCTTAGAAGTTCTGAAAATTGGAATTACATTAGCGATACCGTTTTTTGTTTAATCTGTGTGAAATTCTTAATGGTTCTAAAGGAATTTTCAGATACCAGAAAGTAATATGAAACATGAGAATGTAAATTCGGTAAGGACCTTCCCGTTTGCTGATCGCAGATTAATTTACCAAAAAGGTCATGTACAGTTTATAATTAATGCAAATGTAAGAAGCTTTCGGGCAATTCTTGAATTCCAAACAATTCTCATTGATATTAGTATAAAATTTATAAAATGACTGAATTATCATACTCATGTTTTTGTAACTACAAAAAAACAATTCGTATGCATTCGGAAATTAAAAGTTCACCATAGAATACTCAGATAATAATTTTTAAGACTGAAATAGGTGCGACTAAAAAAATTCCAGTCACTTCTCCAAAATTCCATGACTTCCGGGTTTTCCGGAACTAGTTGGTAACACGCTCGACCTTATACCTCAGTACTATCTACGTGTTTTACTGCGATTTTCCTTGTATACTACGAAAATATTGTAGGTGAATACTAGTACAGATATTTTAAATACAGGCACAGAAGCCGAGACGAAGAATCAGAAATCATTTTACGGGGTGGAGAAATAATTGACCGTATTCGATGGAATATGGGGCGCGTCGCAGGTATAGCAGAATTATAAGAAAATGAGGTTGTTAAAGCACCAAATACTAACTCGTTCAAATTCCGGAATTAAAAGAAATTTACTTGAAAAATTAGAAAAATGCAAAAGTGACGTGAAAAAAATACTTAAAAAAAAAAAAAAAAAAAAAGATTGTACTGCTGAGAATTTTAAACATTTTTATTGAGTTTGCAAATAACTGCCCTATTCTAGACTACCAACAAAAAGATTAGGTACATTTCCTATGACCGTTTGAAAATGCATACTTCACTTCGAAGACGGGTATCTTTGTAGAAACTGAATCTAGGACTTATAAGTAATTTATAAGTAGAATGAGTCAACAAATACAGAGCTTCAAAGTCAAAAGCATTTAGCAAAATGAACATTTTGAAACCTTGAGTTCACCTCTTGACCAAATCTAGAAGTGTTCCTAAACATTTGTAAAAATCATGAAAACAAGAGTAAACAATTTTTAATTTGAAGTGTTTAGAATTAAAGAGTTCAAGATTATAAGGAATATTATAAGACACGGAGAACATCTGGTTCCTTCTGTATATAAAATTGCCTAAATACAAAGAAGGATCCTGTTTTTGTGCCAACTTGAAACAGCTAAAACTCGTTATATTCCTGATCCCATTAATTGTTTGTACGATATTAAATCAGAAGAAGCCTTCAATCTTGTGCAATTCGAAATTTGAAAGCTGCAAAATGAAACAATTTTTAATTCCATGACACCAAAAGTGAATAATTTCGGAAATATTAATTAACTTTCCATACTGAAAGATAATTTTACATTTAATACCCTAAAAACTAATCATTTCTAGAATTAGGCACCGGAAACTGCATTATTTATTTTGAGAAGTTTCTAAATTAAATGCTTTAAACTGAAAGTTTACAAAATTTGAAACTGTGAATTTTTTAGATTAAAAATGTTCTTTAAATAAATAAAGTCGCAATAATTTTAGCGGTCCAAAATTAAACATTCTAATTTTACACCTTTAAGGTGTAAGCTTTTTCAAAATACCTGTATAATTATACAGGTCAAAACATAAAGATTTTTTCCCTCATATAAATGATTTTCCAGACAATATAAGGTCTTTATATAAAAAAGGAGTAATTATTAAAAAGAAATAGACCAATTAGGGTCTTTCTGGAATAGATCGTCTGAACGTGGTTTCGCGACGTAATTTAAAAAAATTTATTTTTATATTGACATGGGAAACTGTATGTAACCTTTAGATTTCATGTCCTACTTATTTATTGACGTCGGAGGGTAAGATTAGGAATAATAAGCTATGAGATACATTTACTTGTAACGAAAACTAAGTTGGACAATAATAAATTGTTGTGCATACGATTATAATACGGACGGTAAATTCGCCTGAGACATACGAAATGTCATTCTAACAAAGTGTCCATTTTACATTTTTAAATATTTTAAAAGCTGTTATATTTATATTTTATAAGATAGAAATATGGAAATCACGTGTTTTGTTTACAAATGGGTCTAGAATCTAATAAAATTTATAAAAATCACGTAAAATATATTTAGAAAATTGTAATTGGGTTGTAAAGTTTGCCCCAAAATTTATATGTTGCTGGTGTAACAGTAATATTTTCTACTTCCATACCGCCAAAAATGTTTCCAAACAATTATTGTTTATGGAAAATGGAAACTTAATCTTTACGGAAGTAGCTAATTCCATGCCACCTCTCTTATTAATAATATTAGCAAAGTTATTTCTTCATTTAAATTAGAAAGTGTGTTCGTAAAAATAAAATATCGCTAGTGTAACGGGAAAGGATAAACAAAATGAGTTTAAATTAATCAAATAAATTAGAGATATCTCATTTTCAAAGATATGAATGTACTCACAAGTGTCGACCAAAGAATTCTGCGTTCTTTAGTATTATTATCTATTAATTAAAAATTACCGCTTTTGTGACTGTTACTGACGTAACAAAATAAGAAATTTAAATGTGTGAAGTTTTCTGCTTGTGAAGAACATTTAAAACTCATTTATCAAATTATTGATGTTTTAATGTTTATAACCTATCAATCTCACATTCAAAAAATAAAAATATAACTAAAGAACAGGATAACGATAAGAGGATATCGCAAACGAGGAAAAGAAGTGCCCAAAGAGAGCTAAGAAATGCAGAAAAATATTATATTATGTATTATGTTATTCAGAAATTTACAAAAAAAAACTCTTTTGTTACAATATCGATATTTGAATTTTACTTTTTGATTCTGATAGATCTTCTCGTTTACTTTCAAAATCCGCCGGAAAATAATAAAAAAAATAATAAAAACTGACACAATCGCAGCGGTTTCTCTGAAAATCTTCAAATTCAGTTCTCTCAAAAAGGTCAAGTCTTATTTTTTCGTGTTTATATATATACATACATACACAATAAAACTGTCTAATATTTTGAAACAAAAAAACATAATGCATCTACAAGTTGAAAAAGCTTTGTTTACCTAATTTTATTTTTTAAAGAGAAATTCAATTATTGCCGACTTTATTTATCTTTAAGCCAAAATTACGAGAGAGAAAAAGTGCAAGAGAGAAAAGTGCTTAAAAAGTTTGTATTTTTCAAAATAAATGCGAATTTTCAATTTTCATACATGTAAATCCAATTTTCACTTCTTTAAAAAACGGGCACCATATAACCCCTTTTGGGGTAAATGCATCATAATAGTACCAACTCAGAAAAAAATCAAGAAAAAATAGAACGATGCCTCTTTGACAAAATTGAGATCAATTTAAACTTTTTTTTAAATTTCCCAGCAAATTGGTTCAGATACTGCAACATTAAACAAACAATTCAACAAATTTTTCATAAGCTGCGTCACCATCTATAAAAGTTCTAATACTCATAACGTAATCAAAAAAAAATTCGGGTAATCTATGAACTTCGAGCCGTCTAAAATCCGTTGAAAGACAACATATTTTATACCGAAGCGATTATGTGTCAGCATGCATAGCATACCCGATCTCATTCCATAGTAGAACTAATAACCACATTTTTCCCGCATAGATACTCAGAAAAAATTAAGAGTAATAAACATGAACATTGAAAGAAGGAAAGCCTTCAAAATAAGACAATTTAAAATGTGAGGTCTTTAAAAAAAATTATTTTAGGATTAAACATTCCAAAATTAATAATTTTAAATTAAAACGTGCTCTAAATAAATGCCGGTACATCTGCTGTCACGTTAAACGTGACGCCAAATAAAAGTACGAGGCACGTGAAAAAAAACATCATTCCCGAAGATGAAGACAAGACACACGAAGAAAAATTTGACAGCTCCTCAGACGAAAAAAACTTTAGAAGTTTTTTTTAGAAATTTATCAACATGGAGGAGTCTGTAAATCATACACGGACTTTCCATACAATCTACAGAAAAACTTATACTATCAACATTCATTTAAGTCCATGAAGGATGAATTTCCCTGAAGAAAGAAACGTACTTTTGAAATTTCATGAAAATAAAAGTAGTGCTGACTTGTGCTATAAAAAAACTATGTACAAATTTGTGGCACAAAACGATAATGAAAATCCTAACCACCTCTGAGAAAAAGACTACATTTTGTAAGACGTACACTTAGAGAATTTCTACAAAACATTGTGGTAAAATATTATCAGACTACCTCTTTTCAAAAAAACTAAAAAAAAAACGCCAGTTAAAAACATTCCAATTTTGACAGAAAAAAAACAAAGGTTTTTTCGCCGAGCACGAGCCAGCAAAATTCGTCCTTTTTTGAAATTGGGAACTTCGTAACAGGGATTGTTAAGATTGTTCGGCTTTTGAGGTTCGTTCTATTTTCGAGAAGGGTTAGACTGATCTTTTACACACTTTAAGCTAACCAGCAAAATTTTTCTGTCCTCAATACGAAAAAGCTACAGTTTCAGAACCGCACTGAGATATGCTCTTAGAAATATTGCAGATAAACATACGATTCTGCAAAATAATTCATTTTTTCTTTATGTTGACGAACTTCTAAAAAGCTTCAAAATTGTTTAATTTATTCAAAATTCTAGTATTTTTAACCAACTTCCGCCTTTCGTTTATTTCTAATAAGCTAGAAAAGGACGCCGAAATTGGCTCTTACATATTTCGAAAAGCATACCGTTAAGCAAGATAAACTCGAACTATTAACCAATTTAAATGAAAGGCCTTTACCATATATCTTGTGCAGAGTCCTTTTTCAAAGGTTTCCCCGTACCTATTGTCTTAATGTTCGAGCAAGTTGGATTTTTCACGTGTCTTATAATTTTACTTAATAGCCACAGCCTATAAATTTCACCCAGATGTAACGACGGGTGCACAGGTATACAACCCCATATGGTCTTAAAATTTGCCTAACTTTAAATAGTTACACGATTTGTAAAACTGTCTAATCATGTGCAAATAAGAGGCAGATTCATCTAAGAAAAGAGGAAGAATTTAAAAGCTACGAAAATTAAATTGCGTTGGCAGAGGGAACTCAGGATTTCGACTTTTTCATTTATAATGAAATGTTGTCTGTTTATTGACTCAATTTTCACAGCAAACACCATTCTTAATCCGCTCTTGCTTTCTACACGAGATAGATCGCCTAAAGGAAAAATAAGGGAGGATTAGGCGGTGTGTCTATCGGTATTAATCGAGTGACTGGCAAATACCGGGGCGAATGACCATGTGGCAAGAAACTTAACATTTTGGAGCAGGAAGTAGCAGAAAGCAGAGATCGAAAGCTGAATGCTACTAAATAAAAAAATTAATTTTAGAATCGTGTGATCCTGACGTAAATAGAAAAAGTCGCATAGAAAGCCCAACTAGTCGGTGTAATTCGAGCGCTAAAAGTGGAAAACACGGAAGTCCGCGAGGCTAACCAAAGAAAACGAAAATGAAAGCGGCGATCTTTCACCTGTAATAAAACAGAGACTCAGCTGGGCGAACTTAAATAGCGAATAGGGAAAGAAAAACTTCGGATATCAAAGGGTTTTGCACTTTATAGGGTTTGGCACAGTATTTCGAGAAAATAAGGGTGAAGATGGCGCGAAAGAGCGTTGGCCACATTGCCAGCGGCCCGTTGACATCGGTAAGATCACCGACCCCATGGAACGAGGCATTTCGAAAAAAGAGACGCGCACTTTCTTTAAAGATACAAACCAATCCGATTCTTACTGTCAAATTTGAAACGTTCTTCGGCACGTTCAAACAACTAGCACCATCAATTTTTACTAAAATTGAGAACAACTCAAGATACTCACATGTGATCAAAATGGATACTCTAACCAGAAGATCCTGCTGCGACTGCGCAGTGCTCTGATAAAAAAGGGGGTCTACCGAACTAAAAACAGGGATTGCGTACCACCTTGCCGGCAGGACGTCAACAATGCGCGGAAAATTCGAAATTTTAGTAATCAATTCTATTAGGTATTTTCACTTCATAGTCAGCTAACTTCACTTCGTTGACTGCTGAGGGGAAAACAATGGATCAAGTGCATGGGATTCGCTCCATTTTTACGATAATTTGTTATTATCGTCGTAAAAACTAATTTTTTCGATATAAGTGTACTGGAACAATAGTTTATATTTTTTAAGAACTATTGAATGAAATAATAGAATGGTAATAATTATTATTCATTATGTAGATATTACAAAAATAAAGTTTTCTTCCATGTATTTGATCCATTGTTTTCCCCTCAGGGCTCAACGAAGTGAAGTTAGCTGATGGTTGAAGTGAAAATACCTAAGAGTATTTTCACTTCAATCATCAGCTAACTTCACTTCGTTAAATGCTGGAGGGAAAACAATCGAACAAATGCATCGGACAAAACTTAATTTTTGTAATATCTTCGTAATTAATAATATTCATTATCATTTTATTATTTCATTAAATAGTAATTGAAAAAATAAAAAGTATTTTTTACAATACACTCATATAGAAAAAAATATTTTTTACGAAGATACTAGCAAAATAGGGCAAAAGTGGACCGAATCCCATGCTTTTGTTCCATTGTTTTCCCCTCAGCACTCAACAAAGTAAAGTTAGCTGGTGGTTGAAGTGAAAAATACCTAATTCAACTTTTCATTATCGATAGTTTACTTTCATGGGTTTATGCAGATATTATCAAAGATATGACATAACTAGATGTGTTTCAATCAGGGCGTTTTCACACGATTGCAGATCAGCAGATTGCATACAGAAAGTCCACAAGAGTGAAAGAGATGGAGAACAGCCTATCTCATTTACTTTTGTGAACTTTCTGAATGCAATCTGCTGATCTGCAATCTTGTATAAGCGCTCTTAAGGTACAGTCCCATGTGGGCAGCAAACGTCAGCGTAAAGCAGAAACTCATGAGAGTGAAAGAGACGGACGGATCTATTCGTCTCTTTCACTCACATAAATTTCTGCTTTACGCCGACGTTTTCTGTCCACATGGGACTGCACCTTGATTCAAACTATATCTATGAGTACAGTTCCACCGACCAAGCTTCGGCGGCGTGGCGTTGCATATACGTGAGTGGCGTGGCGTATCTAGTGGCTCAGAGGTGGAGGGGATACACAGGAGTAAGGGAGGAGTCCGAGAGTGGTATCCGCCTTCTCTTTCCAATCTATGTAACCCCACCACCTCTAAACCACTGGATACGCCACGCCACTCACATATAACTGTATAAGCGATGCCACGCCGCCGAAGCTTGGTCGGTCGAACTGTACTCCATTTCTATCAAAACGATAGAAAGAGAGATTCGATCAACTAGACTGGAGGGCATCGGAATCCCATCCCTGAAGGTGCACGTAGCATAGAGGGAAGATAGGTGCGACAAATGCAGCCGGCTGCTGTATGCATCCTAAGGGGAGCGAAACGGCAGGGTAAGGCTTAGTCAGGTTTAGTTTGGGAACCAGCAACGCGTGGCGCTAGTGCCACGAACCAGTGCTATATTCATAACGTATGTGAGTGGGGTATGCGAGGAGTGTGTACCGTGCCGTGTAGTCGTGTACATGGGTCAAACTGCAAAAAATTTAAAATCCTCATACCTGAACTGGTCTTTCCAAACTAAATATAGGCTATTCACTTTCTTCCAATATTTTCGTGAATGGAAATATCCATCGATACGTCTTTCATATGTAACTTTGTATTTTAATATTTTAAGTTAAAATTGAAAAAACAAGAATTTTCTTTGAACGACCCCATTAGAAATGTTTTGATTCGTCCATACGAATAATTTTTATCTTAGAATGATTAATTACAATAGGCATTATTATTACAATATGTGAGCATTTATTGAATATTATTTGCTATTAAATTGTAACCATAAGAAACACGTGAACGTATTAATGGGAACCAGCAGCGCTGGTTCCCAAACTAAGCCCTACTCCCGACGTCTCATTCCCCGCACAAATCAGCAAGCTTGGTAGACATTGTCGCCTCTATACTTATCTTCCCTTTACGGTTAGTGATGGGAAGTGACATAGGTTTTACCGTCATGACGGTCAGGAAAAGTGGTCATGTAGTAAAAGTCATTTTTTAACAAAAAGATAGGAAAATGATATGAAATTCAAGTTCTAGATGAATTTAGAAAACCCAATGGGCTTATTTGCATGCAATTTTTCTTGGCTAAGAAAAATAATTAGGTTGAAAATTGAGAAATATGTTGCTACCTTAGAACTAACCTCAAAATGTCCTCTGATGAACTGTGCGCGAATTTCGAACAAGAGATGAAATGATATGAAGAAGCTTAAATTAGTTATTCTGTAAAAGCAGGTTCTAATAAATTATGGGAATAATTAATAAATCAAGTTTTTATGCTTGCAAATATTTATAAGGTAGTTTTTATTCAAAAGTAGATAAGTGTGACATGGAATAAATGGTTGATTAGCCATTTGGTGGGTTATCAATTTTTTACATAAAAGTTTAAATTAATGGTTCGAGAAAAATTTTTGTTTTTAAAATTTTAAGATTATGTGTGAATCCTCCTTCACTGATTTTTGAATATACTGGGAAATATCGAATCAGCAAAAATAAGAACTTTTTCTGAAGGCCTTTGAGAAACTTTGTTTCACGTAAATCTTATCTCTCTCCTTCAGAATTAAGATGTTATAGTTTGAAAAAATAATACTTTTCTGTAAATTCTGAATTATTAGAAATAAATTAATAATACCAAACAATGGAAATAAATCAAATCTTTTTATTTTATACAAACAATTTTATAAAACAACAAGGCAATTAAAAAACTTATCATGCCGAAATGTTAAAATCAAATGTTAAAATTTATGATATGTTATAGGCAACGTATTCTCTAGTTTGCGAAAGCGACTCACTGTTTTCCTGCAAAAGAGTTTTTTGTGGAGAAATGTTAGCAGGAAGTGCGAAAATTGCGGATGCAACATTTCCGAGAGGTTGAAGCACAAAATGCATTCCACCATATCCTCGGATTATTCAAATTAGCTGTCCATGAAAATCATTTGCCCCCAATTTTTCTTCAATTAATCTCGTAAGGAGAAAGAGATATGCCAAACGGAAACATTCTCAGATTCATCTTCAGAGTCACTTTTGTACATATAAGTATTCATAATTAAATGTGAGTAAAAAGATATGTGCATAAATAAATATAAATAAATAATATGAATAACCTGGGGAATATATAAAAGGGATTAGGTTTTACGCAAGTTCTGACGATTTCTAAACATTTTCCAACAAATGCTGACTTTTCCTGACGATTTCCGTCGAGAAACGTAACAAAATTGGTCAGAAATGGCCAGCAGCAGTCCTAAGTTTTTTCTGCGATTCGTGGTTTTTGTTCAGTAAGGAATGTTCATCTTGACGATAAACAAAACTTTATATATTATATACAATAGTGCTAAAAACTATTTCAATTTAGAAAAATATGCGCAAACAATTTTTAAATCTTTCAATTTTTAATCACCCGCATTTCAATTATCATTTCAATACATTTTTGATTTATAACCACCTTCCAAAACTTAATCCCAATTAAAAAATATGCAACATAGTAATTCGTATTTCACTCTTTATAGTTTTACACAGAGAAACCCAATTATTTATAAAAGTATAATGTAAGATATCAACAAAAGTTTTTCATATTCTACATTCTTTTTCTATTATGTGGAGAATTTTACTTCACAACAATAAATATAAACAAAGAGATGAGTAGAATTCCAAATTTCCCACTGTCTTAAGCTAAGGCTTGAGGTTATGTTTCCCATATTTCTACATTTTTTGGTACAATATAATGATTTTGCGGACAGATACAATCGAAATTGAACTTCCGAACAGATGAGTTATTATTCTATTCGCGAAACATCGCTTCAAAACTTATTATCACTTTGAAAAATTAGTTCGACCGACTTTTTCCATCTTTTACCGTCATGACCGTAATTACCGAGAATACCGCGTATTACCACGGTCACGTTGGTCAGGCCCTATCACTAGGTGGCGTTTACGACAATGAGGCCCATGATGCAAAATTAATCATAGGTGTCAGCACCGAAGCGAGTACTAAAGTCTCTGTCGATGAGAGACAAAAAAGATATGGTGCTAGGTGTACGGCAGTGATGGGTAAGTAAAATACTCGTAGTAATTTACTTGGTTTTCTACGGTAATTTACCTGGTATTTTACGTCATCAGTTTTCTACATGATGTAAATTACGTCTTGTTCTATATATGAGGGTGCCACCTCTGAGGTGGGAAATTGAAACCTCGAATCAGACAGCCAATCAGAGGTTTTCTACATGTATTTTACATATTCCAGGTATTATACGCAAAATACCTCCTTTAGGTATTATACGTAAAAAACTTCCAGTTACGCGTAACTGCACATCCCTGGTGTACGGATGCTTATAATTAAATATATATGAGGGTAAATAATCCTTAAATATATGTTTGGTGCTCAAATTTTCCTCTGATAGAGAAGGATTTATCAACCTTTTACGAATGCTATATGATAAATATTAATGAAAAAGTTTGAAAAATATATTTTTTCATGTTTACAAGGTACAAATGGCACTTTATACTTATTAACAAAATTTCTTTTCTGGAAATTCGTATCTGATTGACAGAGGGTCTATCACTCGGCTCGGTGCTGCTACCTCAGATTAGTTTTGCACAATGAACCTCATTCGCTTTGAGCTCGAAGGGGAGCTCAACCTCTTTATGGGATATAATCTGCCGGCCATGCATTCTTATAAATTAGGGCCCTTTCACACGATTACAGATCCGCAAGTTGCGGACTTGCCCAAGTCATGAGTATAGTGAAAATAGAGATTTTTCCGTCAGCGGAAAAATCTCCGAATGGCGGCAATTTGAATGCTCGATTTTTTTTAAATAGAAAATTTAATGTTTTCCAAATTATAGGCAAGTTCCTTGAGCTAAAAATAATTACGGCCGAATGAAGACGATGAATTAAATACATTGTTCAATGTTTTGACGGAAAAAAACGAACACATGCCAAATCAGCTGAATTCTCTCAAAGTTATGTATGCATGAGTTTCAAGTGTTTCCTGTTTTGTCTCTCTTCTCAAACAAAATAATATTTTTGTGCACATAAGGTAAGTGTTTTTGACAGTTGTTGACATAATAAATTATCATGAACAAGCATGTTGATTATTATTGTACAGAAGCAACTATAGAGGTTATGTTTGGGGTTATTCCGGTTACGCTTTCCTAAAGACGTGCGATAAGTCTTATAAAGGCTGTTGGATGCAAAAGCATAATATTTTTACGTTAACAAATACTAATTACACTTACCTTCTGTGCAAAAAAATATATTTTGTTGAAAGAGCGATACAAGTCAGGGAACATCCGAAACGTATGTACACAGAACTTGGAGAGAAATCATATGATTTGGCATGAGCTTGTTTCTTTTTATCAAAACACTTGAAAATGTATTAGATTCATCGCCGTTATTCCTCCATAATTATTTCCAGCTCAATACACTTGCCTATAATTTGAAAAACATCAAAGTTTCCATAAAAAAAAATCGAGCATTCAAATTACCGCCATTCAGAGATTTTTCCGCTGACGGAAAAATCTCTATTTTCACAACTCATGACTTGAGCAAGTCCGCAACTTGCGGCTCTGCAATCGTGTGAAAGGGCCCTTACTTGCGCAAGTCCGCAACTTGCGGATCTGCAATCGTGTGAAAGGGCCCTTACTTGCGCAATTCCGCAAATTGCGGATCTGTAATCGTGTGAAGGGGCCCTCATTCGCTTTGAGCTCGCTCCAGGGCAGGGTTGCGTACGTAATATACCTTAGGTAATTTACGTAGTTTTTTACATGTAAATTACGCACGTAATTTACGTCCCTGGTTTTTTACATGTAATTTACGTTTTCAAGATGGCGACTGCACTTATATGGAACATAAACATAACCTAATTCTTTAATTTGGAAGAAGTTAAATTTTATTTTAAAGAGGGAGAATGACCAAAATTTTGCTTTTTGCCCCAGGTGCAATCGAGTTTTTCTTTCTAACTTTTAATTCACTCATTTTTTAAATTCTATTAAAAATGATTGCTTAATCTCGTACTTAATATATTCCGGAATACGTGAGGTTATATTAGGCTCTTTTCCCTCACCCAACTCTCAAGTCCGCCATTTTTTACGTTTATTACATTTTTCACGTATAATACGTAATATACGTATTATACGTATAAAACTTCGAGTTACGCGTAACCGTGCAACCCTGCTCCAGGGTTGGTCAGTTACGCGTAACTCGAGTATTTTCTGCGTATAATACGTTTTTGACGTCATATACGTCGAAAACAGTAGAAAAGCGTAGAAAACTCCTGTAAGTTACGTTTTCAAGATGGGCGACTTGTAAAATCAGTTTTGACCAGCCCTATCCGACTACAGAGAAAAGTAGTTGTCGCTTACAAGTTCCACTTCACGGGTGAACTAATCCGTCGGGCGGCGCGTCGATCGTCCTGTTCCAGAAAAGCATTGGTCTTATGAAAAGTCAATAATTAATATTAAATAAAAACATTCCCGATCATTTAAGTGTGCAAAATTAAGACCAACAACTCTTTGATGGGTAATTGATATTTGAAAAATATAAAAGTCATTGAAATCTAAAAGGATTATTGAAAAAACATTGTTTTAAAAGTGCTATATATCGCAGTATTTTCAAAATTTCATATAATACAAGCAACATTTAAAAACGTTACACAATTTATATTCATAATATTTTGATTTATTCTAATGGCACTTTAATATAAAAATTATCAAAATTATAACTATACATATGTTTGATAATAACAATAGGTATTTAACATGTGGAAGTAAG
>CAKNXH010054946.1:36590-66990 GCA_932178445.1 Andricus quercusramuli | reverse complement strand
CATCTTCTATAATTCATTTTCTACATATTCTACAATAATAGCATTGAGAGTAAAAAATTATATACACCTTACTGATTATCTAGAACTTCATTGAGAAAACCTCCCCGAGAAATTGTCAGCAATTTTTCTTCAGTTCTTTCTTACTGCGAATCCGATTCTTCCAAATATTTTTCACTGAAACAGTTATCATATAAAAATAAACAAGGGCTGACTTTACTTAAAACACTTAGAATTCTCTACTTGTTTTAATAACCGCTCTCCTCTATGTCAAATTCATAATAATTGTTTGCTCTACATTGAGAAAAAAACTGCACTGACCTAATGTGATGAAGGTCGTAGGACAGCGATTTTATTTAATTAATCTACATATTCACTTTTTCATGAATGTAAAATAGCGCGGCGAAGTATTTTTAGTTATTTATTTTTGCTCATATTATGAGCACTTTGAAAGAAGGACAAAAAATTTTATCGTAAATGGTATCGTACAGGGGCGACAGCGAAGATGCATACGCGGATAAGTATTATTCTACTTCGCAACACGCCGCACATGCGCATTAGCTGTTCATTCTTCCTGTCGTGAACTGAAAAAAAATTTTGTTGACCCAAAGAAATGCATTTCTTTCATTCCATTCATTTGAGTAAAAAAAAACTTTCACTTGATTGTACTAAATATTGTTTAAAAGCAACAAACTCATGCATTGATTCAAAGAAATCGTTTCTTTGGGCGCCATTTCTTTGAAATAAAGAAATATTGCTTGGTCTCAGAATATGAGATAATTCACTCAAGTACATTGACACCTTTAAAACTAAGAACCTAGTTTCCTTGAATCTCGCTTTCGCATCCAAAGAAATATTTCCTTAGTTCAATGATTTTGAGCCATTGAATTAAAAAACATTCTATCTGAAATAAGTGATTCAACGATGCGTAAAACAAATACATTCATTTCTTTGAATCGAAGAAATATTGAGATAAATGAAAGCAATATTAATTAAGTTAAAGCAATATTGCTTTGATATAAGAGAATGATACTGTTGTTTCAATAGAACATGTACTTAGTCGAATAAAGGAATTTGTTTACTGAACTAATAATTTATTTACTGAGAAAACATGTTTCTTTTAATAGAGTGAAGCGAATTATGTCCAATAAATATTTCCTTCAAGTGAAGAAAAATATGTTTCAATTAACTGTATACACCATTCGTTCAATGAAATATTTTGGTGAAATTTTATGTACCGAGTAGTTCAGAATATATTCCGCCAGCTGCGCAGAGTTTATGGTCTCACAATAGAAATTTTCACCATCTGAAAAATGAAAAACCAATCTGAAAAAATGTGGTGACTGCCCGTTAAAAAAAGGATCAATTTTGTTGCAGAGCATTTTGCTCCACGATCATTTGACTCTCGAGATCAGAATGATCTGTCCATTCGGATCACCTTGATCATCCTTTTCGGATCATTTCTCAGACTGAACAAAATGGCCGCCAATTTTTGGCGCCAATGTCATAACGACATAAACTAAAACTGTCATGTATCCGCACGCAAGTGACAACTACATTTAACAGGTGATATTTTCTAATATCAGATTTCGTTAATTTTTCAACTTTTCAAGTACACGGCACGATCAGAAACCCTAAAAAGCTCGAATTTGGGTTAAAGTACTATAAGAACGTCAGCCATTTTGCTTTGACTTGATACACGATCCCGAATAAGGTCATTATTATCTCAAAATTTGATCATTCATTCCGGCCGATCAAAATGCTCTTGATTTCGGTATCATTTTTGTTGCATATCAAAATGATATTGATATTGGCCAGTTGGTCTTGCTTGAAATTCCTTTTTCTATTGCGCGAAAATCAAAATAAATATATTATTACCCGTGCAGAAATCGCCATATATATTACCGATTACCGACTAGGGCCTGATGTGATGTGTACTATCTGGTCCTGATAGGAAAAATTCTGTGGCCCTTTTTCGTAACAGATCAGGCTATGTACTGTGACGTCATCTAGCCTCTCTGTAGCACCATCTTATGTTATATGCGCTAGATGTCACATAACCTCGAACATAATCTTAATTTTTGTTTTACCTCGAGGTGTTGTGTTGAAAATGTGCTGAAAGTGTTAAAGTGTATAATTTATTGTTAACATATTAATAATAAATGCCGAAATTGCGAAGCGCACCGCGAGTTCTCAAACATCGTGCAATCAGCAACGTTCCGTATTTACGTGATGAAAACGAAAGCAGCGAAAGTAAGTAAATTCAATACTCATTTTATGGTGTATTTCATTGTATTGTCTTGTATTGTATTGGATCAAAGTTCCAGCCTGAACATTTGATTTCCTCATTTGATTCAACAAATATTATAATATTTGATATTTTTTCACTCTTTAGTGCTTTTTTGTCAAATGAAAAGTTGGCATTTTGAGGTTATATTTCGAATTCTAAGTGTTATGCAGAAGGCTTCTCTGAACTCGTCGTTCAATAAATATACTGGCCTTGGCAAAGCTCTGAAACTGATAAACAAACATATTTGAGCAAAGAAATGGTCATGAAGTTCACCGTCGTCAAAAAGATGCTGGTAAAGGAGGTCTTCAAGAATTTTCAATTTTGTGCATGTGTACTAGATAAAAAATTTTCGATTATACAGTTTGAATTATATTATATAATTATGTGCTATTCTTTTACCCTAATTAACTTTTAAAATATTTCTTTCTAGATCTTGCTCGAGAAAAATTCGAAGCAACAGAAGAGGAAGTACTGTCCCATATGAGCACCGTTTTCTGAAATACGAAAGAATGGGACGGTACTCGAAAGCAGAGGTCCAAGTAACGTTATTTTATATTATTTAAAAGTTGTATTCGAAATAAAGGGAAATTCTATCAATTTGGCTTTTTGTTCAATATTGCGGTAATAATTATTTTACAGCATGTTAATTCATTATAAAAAATTAAATTATGTGGCTAGACTCCGGTAATTAATAGGGGCCAGACCGGGCGCAGATCGGGCGTTTAATCAGGCCCCGAGACATCGCTCCACTGTGACTAGGTGTTTCATGATGAGTCTGGCCCTGACTCGATTCCGAGATCAGAACCCGATATGAACGAGTCTGGGCGAGGTCGGGGCCACGGCGAAATTTCTCCACGGGTATAAATTAATCATCATGAATGCATTCAATTTTTTTTTCATTAAATGGACCTGCCTAATTTTTGTACTTCAACAATTCAAAAAAAATTTCTTCGTTCAAAGAAATGTTTATTTTACCAAAAAATACGCTTATTTGAATTAAAGAATAATACATTTGGTTGAAAAAAAAATTTTACTCAGTCCAAGTTACATTTAATCGTATGTAATAATTATCTTCTTAAACTTATAACATACTTCTTCACCCCTAGTAGCAAGATAACTGCAGACTGGCGCAAGCTGGACGCCAGAAAAGGAAGAATCTGTTTGCAGCCTGGCGCCCGGCTGGTTCCGCTTTGGCGTGCTGTTCTGGCACCAGAGTCTGGTATAGCAGATTCTGACCCAGACTGTTCATGATATATACCAGACAAAATTAGAATAATGTTAGATGATACTAAATAGGTTTCTGTAATAGTTTTACACTATATTTCAGCCCTTTTTGGGAGAATATACTGCGGAGACGTCACAACATTCGAGGAGACACACTGAAATATTAAAAACATAACCTGTTGTCGTATAAGCTTGCATGTTTGTTCATACTTGTGAATCGTTCAAATTTCCGATTGCTAGATTTTCAATTTCATTATTCATATTAATTACTATTATTCAAACTAAATACCAGAATCTGGTTCCTTTATCTACCAGATTCTGTTTTTCGTCTGGTCTGATCTTTTCTCCCGCCAGTCTGGTCGACTAGGGGGAGCAGATGCTGAGCCAGACTCTGGCCTTTGTCATACAAGGCAGACGTTGCTACTAGGGACATTACGAAACTCACCCAGCATATCAAATACTTATTTATTGCAGTCAATAACAAATATCTTTTGCTGAATGAATATTTCACAGTGGCAAGTAAATATTTCTATGCCTTAAGCATTGCGTTCCTTAGATCCAAACTAAATATTTCTTTAATCTGAAGAAATGTTTCTTCAGCCACATTCTACTCTACCGTTTTTTTTTAATCAAAGAAATTTCCATTGATTCAAATAAGTTTTTATAAACGGCTACTTTCAGAACTCAAAAAACGCTGATAAAATGCGTAAATCATGCCTGCGTTACATGAAATATACCATATGTATTGTATACAGTTCGGTTGTATTTCCAATATTCAAAAAGTATTTCTTATATGAACAAGATGAACAATATATTTTGAAAATCTATACATAGGTATTGCTGGATTATTAGAGGGCATGTGTCGTGGGTGTGGTGAGCCCAAACTTGTAGTTATTTACTACGAAAAACTATCCACCTAGAAACACTACCCGAATCGAGTAGTGTCACGCCTCTCCTGAAAGGGAAATGGTTTAATGGTATACATACATACATACATACAGACATGTAAGGTTCTTGAATAGGTCATTTGACGAGCTCCAAAAAGCGAATACATGTATCAGATCTAGTACTGTCCCGAGTAAAAATTCATCGACATGGCTTCGACTTGAATTTCCCCCAATCAGGACATGTTGAAGACGAAGTCATCGTGATATTCTGATGTCTCAGTTTTGTGATTGAGTCAGACTCAGATCTGTTGATCTTTGGTAATGATTGACAATTTTTTTATATTTTTATACTATATATAATTAAAAAAAAAAGAGTTAAACAACCACCGCTAAGTCCTACTGAAAGCAACTGCCGCCTAAGAAATATCAATAGCCCCCAGTAGAACCGCGGTAAAATACAACGACAGGCCGGCGAAACCCTCATGTGTATTGAGGACACGAAGCGATCCAAGGATGACAGCTTTCTGCATCCATCTCGCAAGTGCCTTGGCATATTTTTGGCACGCGGGTATGGCTTTAAGGTTACGAACCAGTGATAGTTTCGCACCTCCGAGAGCACCAACCACAAGGACAATTACTCGCACCGAATACTTTGGGTACAGTCGTTGCAGCTCTCTTTTAAGGTCTTGATGCCTCTCCTCCTTTTCTTTCTCCTCTGTAGTGATATTGTATTCAGGCGGAGCCGAGAATTCGATCACGAATATAGTTCGTTCCTCGCAGTCTTGGAGAACAATGTCAGTTCTCGAGTGAGCAACGGCGACCAACACCGTAAGAGCGACAAAGTTGGTAATAAAGTACTCTTAGGGCCGCATTATGTCGATAGATGTACGTCGTTCCTGCGTGGGTCGGAAACCCCGATAGTATGTGTTCTGGGTACTCAGCGTGTACATGGCATACTCTGCACCTATCACTGGGAACTTCTTGACTTAAAATGCGGGCACGGAATGCTTAGGTGGAAATGACACCGCCCTGGCATGCGAAAATAAAACCCTCTGTACCTGAATTGAGTCCTGATGATTTGAGGAAAACAAAAGATTGCTCCTTCGACAGGGACTGTTTTTCTACATTTCTGTGAACGTTCCCGTGAATATGCTTGTCGAGTAGCTCTGGGTGAAATTTTTCAACCTCTGCTTTCTTTACTTCGGCTTTTAGACGTAAGGCATCTAGGTGGAGTAATGCACTTTCCTCACTTCTGATGTTAAAATTCAGGCTAAGGGTCTCGGCCGCTTGCTCTGCGGCTTTGTAAAGGAACGTTCCTCCGCCAATCATCTCGTGGTTCCTGACAATCTTTATGAGAGGATCTCTGCCATTCCGAACGATGTAAGCTGTACTTAGAGCAATTCGGTTATGAAGATACTGGAGATTCAAAAGTCCGCGTCGGCCTTGTTGGCGTGAAATGTATAACCGTGGAACTGACGAATTGAGCACGCTCTTATCGCCTTGCCTTCCACGCCTCGCTATGCCTCGCTCGCATGTCCCTACTTTTTTGCATTGCCTCGCTTGCCAACCTCTGTTTTCGCTCCAATACCTACTACTTATCTACTATTTACAATATTTACATCTTACTTATATCTACTTTCTCTCCTGTTTACAATCTTTCCGTCTCCATTCCTCTTCCTCCTTCCTTCTCTTCATCACCATCTTACCCAACACTCCCTTCACCCATGGTACTGCCCTTTTTTCCCCCTTTTCATGCAACAATACGTCCATGCTTATCTCACTTCTTTCCACCTCCACGTACTCCTCCAACCAGTGCTCCACTCTTGCGTCCCCCTTTCCACACAGTTCACACATCCTCTTTGCCCGAGAGAGCCAGAACCTATTGAAACTCTCCATGCACCGACACGTCATCCTCGCTATAAGCTCCTGACTTCACTTCTCTCCTTTCTCACATAAATATTACGCTCTTGCCCTTGGCATAATCCACAGATAGTTCCCGTTAAACCTTGACTCACTTATTCTCTCTTCCCCTTCTGTCTTCTCTCTCTCCATGCCGTTTTGCTTAACCAAGTCATAAACCTTCCTTCCTCGTGCATCATTCTCACTTCATCCATCTGCAGTCCATTCATTCTAAAATACCTTTCCCTCTCAGCCTCCATCCCCCCCCCTCCTGTTTTCCTTCTCCCACCAATATATATTTATATATATATATATATATTTATTTACATATACATTGTTATGTAACATTATGGCTTTACCACAATTTGAAAAATTTTTCAAATAAATTTCACCAATCGTGAGAAAAACTATAGATATAATCAAAAGTCCCGAGCACAGTCGGTTGCCGACTAACTGCCATCCAAACTGCGAATATAAAGATTCGAAAAAATTTATAAATACTGTCTTCAACAAGATAATGGTTGTAAGTTTGGCTCAAGCCACATTATTGTGTGACAAGAAAGCATATTCTATCGATGCTGCATTGTAAAAAAACCTACAGAAACCCTAGTGACTCAAGAGAAATCCCTGAGAGTCTACATAATAAATATTCTTGGTTGTCGGTCAACAGAAAAGTATGCGAACCATTCAGAAAAATCATGAGCGCATCTTCTCAAGACTCAGTTTTAAATGTGTCAACTGATGACCGGGCTGATGATCCTCTTCCGGACATTAATGACAATGCATGTGATGTTTCATCTTATATTTCTTCTCTCAATGACTCTGATCCTGATTTTGATATTCCCACTTAAGAAATCAAAATTTCCATGTGATGATAAGTATCACGCAGCCGCACTAGAATTTCTTGAGCAATTGAAAGAAAATTTAAAAACATCCTGTGAAACTTCAGGAAAAGTTTTGATTCTCACTCTCGCACCAAAATCTTGCGGTCGCAGAAAATTAGCTGAGGAATCTGGTGCGTCAGAACGCCAATGTTGAAAAGCTGAAAAACTGGTTGCTGAGCATTATATTTCAGCGAGTCATAATCCAAAAGCAGGAAAAACATTATCCCCTCAAGCTGAAGCTCTTGTTGTGGTGTTCTATGAAGATGATGTAAACAGTCGTATTTGACCAAAAATGAAAGATTTCATTTCAGTAAAAAAAAGATGGTTTTCGTGAGCACGTTCCGAAAAGATTACTGTTAGGCAATACTTCCTTACTGTATGAACGTTTTATCGAGCTGCTTCCTGACGTAAAAATCGGACTATTCAAATGTACACAGTTTAGACCAAAACATTGTGTCTTTGCTGGTGCTTGTGGTACTTACAATTTCTGCATTTGTGTGCATTACGAAAACGTGGAACTGAAGCTTGATAGAGTCAATAACAACAAAGTAACGGAAAAAACTGATTAACATATTAACAATTTTCATGATTGTTCATATAAAATTTGTAGATGGAGCCTGATTGTAACCAGGCCCACTTGACTTGTAGGCGCTTGAACGTCCCCAACTATCGATTCTTTGCTTTTTCAACGTTTTTCATTCTTAAAACTAATTTTCAATTTGTATTTGCTACAACAATTTTTTTGCAATAAATTCTGAATAGTGTTTTCAGCACGATTTCGTTGAACATGAACAACTTTTCAATCGTATTGAAAAAATCAGTCGGCGTTACAAAAGTAAACAAAAATTAACCAACCCTTCAATCCCTGACATACAAACAGACATTATACTTATAATGAAAATAACGTATTGAGTGCTTTTTGAAGTACGTGAAATTTGAATTTAAGAAAATGTACATATTTCAAATTATTGTTAGGAACTGCTATTCGTTACTTACTGTATGCGTATTTCTCGAATTTTGTACCTTGACTTCAACTTGTGGGATAACCTAGGAAAGATGTAGCAAAAATCTTTAATTAATACCGTTTAGTCCTTGAAGTCTTATCTTTAATTTAAAACAATAAAAATTAAAAAACCTTTACGGGTTCTCGAGATACGACTGAAAATGTCCAAGCATGTCTGCACCGAATTTTAGTCGCTTCATCAGCGAGTCTGCCCGTCTGCGGTGCTTGCCGACTAAGTCTCGACGCAGCCACGCTTGGACATGCTGCAAGTTGAACTCAAGGTACATACTTCGAGCCATTCCTTTTTTTTAACTTCTCACGCAGTAAATTCTCTCTGAAAGGTCAAAAATATCTCTATCAGAGCTTAATTGACGCGTAATTTAATAATATTTTAAATGGTTCGTTGAAAAATGTTCTTGCTCCATTTCTGGACAAGTAATCACGTTTCAAAGTAAGCAGTGATTTTAAATAGCACTTTCAGTGATCGTACCGACTCCAAAAAAGGGTTTAACAACCACCGTGTGGTCCCACTGGAAGCAACTGCCATCTTAAAATTATACCGGCTCCCAGTAGAACCGCGGTTAATAACACATATAGCCACGTTTCACGGCCGTGAGATGGGTGGTCACAGGGCACCAGTGATAGTTTTGCACCTCTGAAAGCACCGATTATGAGGACAATTACTTGAACCGAATATTTTGGGTACATTCGTTGCAGCTACATTTCAAGGACTTCATACTTCTTCTTCTATTTCTTCTCCTTGGCAGTGATGTTATATTCATACGGAGCCGAAAATTCCATCACGAATATAGTTCGTTTCTCGAAGTCTTAAAACGATGTCAGGCTTTGAATGTGCAATGGAGACTGCTGTCAGAAAATCGCAGTTCCAGAAAATTTTGCACTTCTCATTTTAGACGATTGACTCTATCTCCATCGGAGCGTTCATCAGGGCAAGGTTGCGGCCAACACCGTAAAAATGACAAAGATCCTAATAAAGCACTCTTAGGGCCGCATTATGTCTGTAAAGATAAGTCGTTCCCGAGTGAGTGGGACATAAAATGCGGTCACGGTATACTAAGTTGGAAATGACACCGTTCCAGCATGCGCAAATGAAACCCTCTGTAACTGAATTAAGCCCTGATGATCTGAGGAAAACAAAAGTTCGCTCCTTTGATAAGGACTGTTTTTTACATTTCTGTGAAAGTTTTCGTGCATTTTCTTGTTGAGTAGCTGTTAACGGAATTGTTCTTCCTCTGCCTTCTTTACTTCGGCGTTTCCAAGTGAAGCATCTAGATGGAGTAATGCATTTTCTTCACTTCTGATGCTAAAATTCAAGCCAAGGGTTGCGGCCGCCTGCTCCACGGTTCTGTAAAGAAACACTTCTTTGCTAATCATCTCGTGATTCCTGACTATTTTTAGGAGCTATCTCTGCCATTTGCAACGATGTAACCTGTACGTAGAACAACTCGGTTATGAAGACCTTTGAGATTCAGAAGTCCGCGTCCGCCTCGACGGCGTGAGATGTATAATCGCGAAACAGACGAATTGATATGCAAGCTCTTATGCATATGCATGATATTACGTGTGACGATATCAAGGGCCGTAAGCTTGTTTTTCATCCTTTGGACTAACTAAAACGAGTGGGGTAGAACCAGGACGGCAAGCATGTTAATCGCAAAAATCTTTTTCAATGCCGACAGATTTGAAGGCCAAATCTATCGCTGAAGATGCCTGTATCTGCTCCGAGTTACTTCTTCAAGATGTTACAACCTGTGTGTGGCTTTGAGGCACGTCCAGGTATGCATAGGTCTCTCCAGTGTCAAGATGTCTAATAACACTTATATCTACAAGCTCAAGGTCATTGGGAACGTCAATAATCTTTCCTTTCTACAGATGAATTTTGGCACACTTGTCCAATCCCAAGTCCATACCAATCCCTCCTGTGTACTTCTTGACGATATTTAGAGCACTCTGAAATTTGCTTCTACCAGAAGCAAAGATCTTCAGTCGATACATATAAAATATATGAGCGACCAGAAGCGCGATGATTAGTGTCGCCGCAGATGTATCCAGGAGAATTTCGTAGTGCGAGAGATAGAGGCAGAAGTGTGATGCAAAAAAGCAGACGGCTCATGGTATCGCCCTGAAAGACTCCCCTCTGGAAGGTGACTTTGTTCGTTGTCACCCGATAATTTCCAGAAGAAATAGTAAATCTAGTTTTCCAAAGGGGTATCAAACTCTCCATGCATCTCACTATGTATGGATGAACCTTCAAGCCTTCCAACGGACGGATGATAAATCTATGAGAGGTTGAATCGAAAACTTTCCGGTAGTTAATCCAGGCCATTAATAGAACGTGCTGATAGGCTGCTGCGTCTTGGCAGACGCACCTGTCAATAAGCAGGTTCTCTAGGCAGCTTGGTACACCTTTTTTCGAGCCACGTTGTTCGTATCTCTCCACACAAGCTCAATTCTGCAAAGAATCCTGTTTTTTAGGACAGCTGTAAAGATTTTATACAGTGCGTTAAAACAAGTTATTGAAATGTAATTCTCCGCGTTGGACAAGTTGCCTTTTTTTGGTAGGAGTATAGTGCGTCCTCATAACAGCCACTGCGGAATGGGCGCTTCCGACATTAAGTAAAAGGTGAATATGCAGGCCAGATGTTTGTGTGTAGAAGTAAACTTCTTCCACCAAAAGTTCTTGATACCATCTGGTCCTGCAGCGGAAAAGTTCTTAATGCCCCTGAGTGCTTTTTTTACCTCTTCAGCAGTGATTATTGGATATTCCTCCAAATATGTTATGAGGTTGTCGCAAAACTCCTTGAAGCAGATAATATTGTCAGTATCTTGTCTCAACTTCAGTGTTTTCGGTATCTTGTATACCTTTCGCCTGACCCATTTCTCCCTCTTCGGTATTCTCATCCTCGCATTAGATAAAACCCGTATTTTGTCAACAATATGCTGCTTGATTGTCAGTAGCTTTGACTTGTTCAGTGTGTGACTGTAGATCCTCAGTTCCTGGGTGAACTTTCGAACCCTTTTTGTGCACTGTGTACCAGATGTTATTTAGTCAAATACACACTGAAGACGGGACGCATTTTGTCTTGTCCATCCAATCTTCTTGTTCAGTTAATGTAAGCGTCTTTTTTACGCGGTTAGTCTTAATGT
The DNA here is from genome assembly GCA_932178445.1 of Andricus quercusramuli. Classification (NCBI taxonomy): domain Eukaryota; kingdom Metazoa; phylum Arthropoda; class Insecta; order Hymenoptera; family Cynipidae; genus Andricus; species Andricus quercusramuli. The sequence continues at coordinate 55,638 of CAKNXH010054946.1, read as the reverse complement.
CGCTTTCTCATCTTCGTCTGCAGCTTGTTCAAGCAGCGGTTAGGAAAGCTCTCCACATACATATCCATTTTCCGAAAGGTAGGCACGTTGATTATGCAATGACTGATGCGAAACGTGTTCATGCTCTAGGTGTTTCTGGCACCACCGGTTGTGTGCATACGCGCCATAAAGCCTCCGTCAGCAGGGATAATGTTCGCATCGTAGCAGTCTAGAAAGTCATCCTTGAGTTGACTCGTCCACTCAATGTGAGAGTTTGGCCGTTTTGTCGTCTTGTTTCCATTTACATTATTTTCAGCACCCCGAATTCTAGGGTGATCGACATTGTTTGCCGACCCATTGTTTGATGGTGTCATTGTTATTCCCGCGAGTAGCTTAGGGGAATGGTTCGTCTGCCCTTGTAAAGCCCCGAATACAAGGATGAAGCTGCATACTTTGCAAAGTCGCACGGTATCACGAAGTCACAGGTTAAGACACATCACCCAGGTGCCATTCAGCTTTTGGCACGGTTGTTACGCCTCCGCTTAGTGGTTATTCTTTCGTGACCATCTCTGAACAATTGTTCGCGACTGCTTATTAATAACTGTAACCATATTCAGCAGAAACGAACCTTCCGGTTTGATTCCAAAGTAATCGAAATTATTAGTTTTGAATCCCTTCCGATAGAACTGAAGAGCCTATGAAGAAGCCACCGAATACGCTCTCGGGTTGCGGATCAAAGATTTGTGTCCCAAGGGTTTCTGCTGAATATGGTTACAATAATTAATAGCAATCGCAGACAATTATCTAGGGATGGTCCCGAAGGGATAACCCCTTAGCAGAGGCGTAACAACCGTGCCGAAAGCTGAATGGTACCTTGGTTAGGTGTCTTAGACGGTGACTTTGGGATAACAGGCGACCTTTCAGAGTATGCAGCCTCATTTTTGCACGCGGGGCTCTATAAGGATGGACGAACCCTTTCCCTAGCTGCTCGTAGGAAAAACAATGACACGACCAAACCATCAAAAAGTTGTAGATGCGGTTCAGAAAGATCGAACGCGCAGAGTACCCTATAATGGTTCAACAAACAGTGTCGATCACCCTAGAGTTCGGGGTGGTGAAAACAATTCAGATGGAAGCACGACGACGAACCAGCGAAACGCCCACATTGAGCGGATAAATCAACTGAAGGATGACTTGCTAGACTGCTACGAGGCCAGCATTATTCCAGTGCACGGAGGCCTAATGGCACGTATGTACACTCTGTGATGCCAGAAACACCCAGCGTTGCAGCACGTTTCGATTCAATTGTGGCGGAAATAACCCTAGCAATACCTGTGGTTTGTTAGAAAAAATACAAGGTCATATCCTAGGTAAATTTCAACGAGGAATCGAACGTTGACCTTGAATTTGATTTTGAACCTAATTTTCAAGTTCATGACCTTGGTCAATTTTTTTTACTAATTTTGCGCGATTCCTACGAGGTCCTATAACAGTGTACTTTGACCTTTATTTGACCTGTAGAAGTCACGTTAACCCTTGACCTGAACACATACCCGAACGTAAAATTTCCCGCTCTCTTCGATTCTCACACTAAAAATATCTCGGCCAATACGCCACATTTTGAAAAATTTTTCAAACAAAAATTGTAGATGTCATTGAGATACAAACTTTTTGTTGCATACATTTTTTTCCATGAGTTATATTTTCCGAAAACATTGGTGATTCATCCAAGCGTCAAATCTTTCTCTGCTGTTCTTTACCGGACGACAGACCCTGAATGGACGGACCCCAAGTGACGAAAGACTAAGTGGCGACACACTCTAAGAAAAAAGAGACCCTAAGTTACAACAGCGACCAACGTCTCATGGGAGACAAGAAGACACCTCTGTGACCAGTCACAGATATAATGTTGGTCAAATCCATACCCCTTTCGAACGTCTCATAGGAAGGGGCGGGAAAGGTACCCGTGTGACTTGTCACAGAAATCATGTTGTTTAAACTCATAATCCTTTCCAACGTCTCATGGGCTAGTATTCAGTTTGCTCAAAATTCTTTGTAAGCCGTCGATTGACTAAAACATGCTTGCCTAAAACCTTGCCCAATATAGAAACAAATGCACAGAAAACTTAATTGTTTACCCTTAAACTTTTTCTATGAGCTGTCTCAATCTAAATATATAATTCGCACAAGATCCTCGTATAAGTCCACATTGGATCTCCCAGGCATGTTCTGTTATTTCCATTACTCCGTGAATAAATATTTTTAAATATATTTTGCCTATGGTACTTAGTGATCTGATACCTCTGTCATGACTGCGGTTGCTTTTATCTCTCTTTGCTTTATTTTGGGACGGTAATCGCATTTTCCAGTCATTTGAAACTTCCCTCACCTCGATACATAAAATCCACTCGCACAGTCTGTGAGGTATATATTTGCCATCGTATTCAAGTATTTTAGCGTAAATACCGTCTACACGAGCAATCTTACTATTCTTTAAGTTCCTAATTACATCTCTAACCTCAGTGGCACAAATTCCTTCAATCGGGTTTTCTATTAATAATAATGATAAGAGGAAGAATATAATGTTTTTATAATTTTTCTAATAAAAAACCGAAGGTGTTCTCGCGTTGCGTTGGCATGGCGGCAGGGTTTGAGCTTTCTTCTCATGACTTTGACGGCTATGTTGGCGGTAGCACTGCTACTGACAGGGCTTTCCATGCTAGAACGGCAGAGAACGAAGAGGAAAGGGACAAGAGGAACACCAAAGCCCATAATTTATCATGGAGCGTATTTGAGTATTTTGAAATGCTTGTCGCTTCCCGAGGATCGTCGGGGCACCCCTGGGGCCACAGCATGCGGGACGGTGGTGATTGTGAGCTGCGAGATGGTCAGACAGATCACACTGGTCAAATAGCTGGCCAGCAAGAACATCTGCGACAAATGGTAAGCAGTGGAACATCAACCATGTCTGCTGATGGTGCTTTGGCTAGCGTTAGCTGTTTGCAGCCGACCACCTCAACAGAAATACCGTAGAAGAGCATCAAGTGGGAGACCACAATAAAAGAGGAATTGTTGCGTCTCTGCTATAAATGTCCGAAGTTTGAAATCACACGCGATAAAGGATACAATTTTAGGACGAAATTTGCTGCAGAGTATCCTCATATAAAGAAAGTCGCACTAAGAGATCTTGTCGCTAAGGTGAAGGACATCAGGACTAATCTACAAATCTCAGAAGACCGAGCAATGGAGATTAAACAACAGGTTGATTTGGCAGGGGAGAAACGACGACAGTGAACATCAGTTAGAGATCAAGCAGCGGCAATTGATGTTTTCCCTCAGCCTGTTGATAATCCAGAACCACCAGATAAAAGTGAGTAAAGTGTGAGGAGAGCACAGCATCGAGCCTTTTTATTCAGGTACCAAGAGCTACCCAGAAGAATAAATTAGCAGAATCTAGCAGACCAAAAAAGTTCAATACATGTAAACAGATTACTTTCGGCTGTTGAAATAGCTGCCATTATAGTAAATGTGTAACAGCAGCTTCCTATTTATGAGAACTGAAAAACTTCCTCATAATGACATTTATGAAAATATACTGATTGAACAAAATTTTCGAAATTTGAGTCACCTTTTTGAATTTTGTAATTTTGAGCCAAAATTAGTGTTTTCAGAATCTAAAAATTCCCTCGCTATGAACCTAAAAGTTCAGTTACTCAATAATAATTAAGCGTTATTGTTTATTTGTTTATTATTTATTGTATATATTTAAACTTAAGCAAAAAACTAAAATAGTCGTTTGAAATCTTTTAAAATAAATCCGAATATAAAAATAAAAAAACCCGTTTTGTTCTTAATTTTCAATTTTCATCACATTTAAGTTATTTTGCGAGAAACATTAAGTGTACAACCTCTATGAAATATTTCTGTAAAATGATAAGCTTGATTTCTACGATGGGTTTCGTAGTGTCGACAAATCCTTTTCACCTAAAATATCATTGAAAAGGATGATTACGTGGCTTGTTTTGCAGGATATAATTGCCTGATGACCCACTAATATTTTCAGCACAAAATAACATCAAAATTTGGTGTACATCGATTGCATGATTGCAAGCAATTGCAAGTGTTTGCATGTGTTTGCAAGGGATTGCAAATTAATTAAGTGGATTCAAGTGATTGGAACAGAATGCAAATGAATGTAGTGATTTCCAGTAGTTGCAGAGTCAGTTCTGTATGATTGCAGTGATTTCACGGTAAATTCCTTGTGATTGCAGTGATTGCACCGTTAATTCCCAGATATCGCAGTGATTGTACTGTTAATTCCCAGATATTGCTGTAATTGCACGGTAAATTGTGAGCGATTGCAGCGAATTCATGGTGAATTATAAGAGATTTCAGATGATTTCAGGTAAATAAGAAGTAATTTGATTAAATATATAGCTATTTCTAATAAATGTAAGTCAATTCAAAATCATTGCATGCAATGGACCAATTTTTAGGCGGGTACGCTTGCCTAGTATATTCTTTTCATTTATTTTGATATTGTGAACCTATAATAGCATACACAAAATCAAACTTTTATGTTAGAATTTTTCATTTCAAATAGAAGTGTATCAGATAATAAGAATAATAATAATATTTATATATAAATTATATAGATTAACGACAAAATTGTTTTAGAAAATTTCACATGATCTCTCTCAAAGACAGGCGTGAATACCTATACGCATTTTAGCAACCAGACATTTATTCCAGCACCTATATTCTAACCTTGAAAATTGTTTAGACTGGTGCAATGGAACAAATAGGATATATAGCAGAATTTGTTTATAGGAAACATTTGAATTATATGTTAAGAAGCAAAACAAAAAGTGGTTTGAAAAGATTCACATAACTGACGTGAATTAGACATTTCAAGTTGTGACATTACGCAGTGGGCCGGGAACCACAACAAGTGGCCAAAAAGGAATTAAAATAATGCATAACAGAAAACCCAGTGGCGATTCATAGCTCCCCGAACTTTCACCTCTTACAGAAAAAATAACCACTGTATGTCTTACGTGACATCTACACTTTAAGATAAACCAGCTAGTTACTTTTTGCTAGTTTTGTCATACAACTTTAATATACGTGCATAAACAAGAAAGCTGACTATCCGCTCGCGCAGTGGCGAGGTACCACAAAAAGTGGAGAAAAATCGATTTGACGTGGCATTTGTTTGAAAATTTGGCATGAGAGAGTTTTTGGGGTCCTTAATTTCGAATTTGACGTGAAAAATTACAAATTTAAAATAGCGCATCAAATATGACAGACACAATTGAAACATTTTTGCACATTTGCTTGAAACTTTATATAAGGGAGTTTTTGGGGTCGGTGATTTCAAATTTGACGGCGAAAAATTGCAAATTCAAAATATCGTATCCAATATGGCGGACCTTCACGACGTTACAGCGGACCCAGCTGAAAATTCCTGTACAGGAACCTCGAAGGATCCTGTACATGTTCCTGTATACGAACCTGCACACGAACCTGTACAGGTAATCTTGACGGTTCCTCTGCAGCAATTTGGCGAAGGAAATTGTACATGATCCTGCAAAGGAACCTGCACCGACAAAGGACCCTTTGAATGATTCTGTACAGATGCCTGTACAGAAACGTGTATAGGATCCTTTACAGAAAGCTGTCAAAGGAACCTTTGGAAGGATCCTGTACAGAAACCGTATAGGGTCCTTTACAGAAAGCTATTGCAAAAACTGATGTCGCTTACAGCTATAAACTTGCCTTCCTTTTATTCCCTTGAAGAACCAACTCACAATCGAGAGAGCCAAGACACCAGCGAGCCCTCGCGGATTAGTTCCTATGCTGGTTCATGTATAGGATCCTGAACATGTTCCTGTACATGAACCCACACCTCAATTGACTCTGTGGAGAAACCTGTACAGGAACATTCAAAGGTTGGACTCTATACAGGTTCCTTTGCAGGAGCATGTACAGTTTCCTTCGCAAAATTCCTGCACAGGAATCGTCAAGATTACCTGTAAAATTTCGTGTGCAGTTTCGTGTACAGGAGCACGTGCAAGATCCTCCGAGGTTCCTGTACAGAAATTTTCAGCTGGGGAACGTTCCCGGAACATGTAAAACTTATCTCTTATGGTTTACGAGATAATTGTTGCTAAAAATAACAATAATGAAAGCGAGGGGTCGAACACTCTGATTTTTCGTGTACCAGGAATATATGTATTTCCTAAAGAATATTTGGGAATATAGATAATATATCGCAATATTTGGGAATACAAAGAATATAAAGAATGGAGGAATATGTCAGAATATGAGGCAATATGTAGGAATATGTAGGAATATGAGGAAATATTTGGGAATATGAGACAATATTTCAGAATATATCCAAAGTATGTATATTAAATTACATATACTAGGTATGAAAATGATGAAAAATATTTTATTCGAAGTATTGCCGATCGCTAGCTAAAGATTTTTCTCACCTGTCTCACAATTTGTGGATGCCACGCGAAAAAAACTGTTGCTCTTTTGAGGCAAACCAGTCATCGAGCCATTTTCGTACATTTACGTAAGAAGTGAAGCGCTGTTCAGTAAGTGCGTGTCCCATCGATGCAAATAAGTAGTAATCGGACAAAGCCAAGTCTGGTAAGTAAGCTGCATGCGCAAGTTTTTCACAACTAAACGGCTCAATCGTTTTCTTGACCAGTTTTGCTGTGTGCGATGGTGCATTCTCATTATGGTTTTCCTGCTGTCTTTCAATCACTTCATGTGGAACACATTTTCTCATCTTCTGGATCTTCCCCATGGCTTTCAAACGTATGTAGACGGCTTCTCGTGTCACTTTTAATTGATCAGCGAGTTGATAATAATAATAATATATAATAATAATAATAATAATAATGCTTATAATTCGTTGTCTTCAAACTCTTTCGGTGGTCTTCCACGATATTCGTTTCTCACGTCAAAATTGCCACTTAGTTTTTTTTTAACCACTCAAAGCACAGTGATTTACCAAGAGCATTCTCATCGTCAGCTTCGACAAGCATTCTGCAGCAGTTTGGTCATACTAACTATACTGTTGTATGAAACATGTATTTATGTTGAGTTAAAAATTTTGGTTAGAGATGTCAACGATGATCAAGACAATTATCTCAACAGAATATTCCGGGTAACCGTCGCAACTCTCTTACAAGGTCTTTATAGCTCTCTTTCTTCTCTTTCTCCTTGGCTATGACGTTTTTCTCAGCTGGTGCCGAAAATTTGATAACGAACATGGTACGTTTCTCGAAGTCAAGGAGAACTATGTCAGGCCTCGAGTGCGCAACAGAAACAATTGTCGTGAATATGAAGTCCCAGTATATGCGACACTTCTAATTTTCGTCAATGAACTCTATTTTCCTAGAAGCGTTTAGCGGAGCTGTATTTGGGCTAATGTTGTAAGAGTGACGGAGACGGTAATAAAGCATTCCTAGTGCCGCATTGTGCCTTTGAATGTAGTTCGCTCCCGCATGAGTTGGACAAGTAGATATTATGCGTGTTAGGTGTTTGGGGTGTGCATGACACGTCCTGCAGCTATCATCGTAAATGTCTTGGCTCAAAATGTGGCGTCGGTATGCTAGAGTGAGAATGACACCGTCTTCACATGCTGAAATGAAACGCTCCGTGCCAGACTCCAATCCAGGTGATTTAAGGAAAGCAAACGTTAGCTCATATGACATTGACTGGTCCTCCATATTGCTGTGGAAGATGCCGTTCATCCTCTTGTCGAGGAGTATTCTGCGACCACATTGACAGCGTGAGATATAAAGTCGCGGAACATAAGACTTGAGGTCCATGCTTTCGTTCATTTGCATGACCTTTCAGGAACCGATATCGAGGGATCTGAGATCGTCCTTCGTTCATGGAACCATTCCAAATGAATGAAGTCCTACATGGACGGCAAGCATGTTCGTCCCAGATACTTCGTTCCTCGCCGACAGTTCGGAAGACCATATCTGTTGGATGAGACATTTGTATCTGCATAGATAGATAGATCCTTTATAGATTTCACGTCCTAAATGCGGCTCTGTGGGACGCCCAGGTATGTATAGGTATCTTCAGCGCCAGGGTGTCGTACGGCGCTCCTCTCAACGAGCTCAGGTTCTTCGTGGATGCCATTAAGTTTTCCTTTCTTCAAATAAACCTTGGCGCATTTCTCTAACCCAAACTCCATTTCAATCTCTTGAATATACACTTTGATAATGTCTAGAACTAGATGCAGTCTCTCTTTTCATTTTTAGCATAGATCTTAAGATCATCCATGTAAATGACATGAGTGAGCTCGTGCTTTCGAGGAGAGGGCTCATGGTGTCGCCCTGAAACACACCTCTTGATGTTTTCCAGATGAAATGATAAATCTGGTTTTCCAGATGAGTTAGTAAATCTGGTTTTCCAGAGCGGCATTAATTTTTCTATGCACCTCACGGTACATCGATCAACCTTCAAGCTTTCCAGCAGAGGGACGATAAGTCTATGGAGGTTGAGTCGAAAGCTTTCCGGTAATCAATCCAGGCCATCGATAGATAACACTGATGGGATGCTGCGTCTTCACAAACACATCTACCGATGAGCAGGTTCTCCCGACATCCTGCTACGCCTTTCTTTGAGCCGCATTGTGCGTACATCTCTCGCCACACAGCTCCAATTGTCCGAACAATACTATCATTTAGAATATCTGTGACGATCTCATACAGTGTGTTGAGACTAGTTATTGGCCTGTAATACTTAGCGTACACTAAGTTGCCCGTGTTCGGCAGGAGCACTGTGCGCCCTTCCACCAACCACTCCGGAATAGGCTCTTCCGACTTTAGATATGAGGTAAAAATTCAGGCTAGATGTTGGTGGTTTGAAGGAAACTTCTTCCACCAGAAGGTCTTGATACCATCTGGTCCCGGAGCGAAAAAGTTCTTCATGCTTCCTAATACGTTTTTCACCTCCTCGGTAGTGATAGGTGGGCATTCTTCCTCAGGTGTTATGAGGGCATTGCACAGTTCCTTGAAGCTATTTATGTTCTTTGAGTTTTCTTCCAGTGATTGTTGGACTTCGTAGGCATCTCTTCAAAATGCCTCAACCTTCTCTGGTGTGGGTGGGTGGACGACAGTAATTGAAGGGTCTTGGAAGAGTCGAGATGAATCAGACAAAAACTGTTGATTTTCTCTGACCCGCCTCTCTCTTCACTCTAGACTTTTCCTAGCGTTAGATATTACTTGTATTCTGTCAACAATATGTTGCCTGATGGGCAGTAGCTTTGTCTTGTTGAGTGTGTGATGACGGATCAGGACTTTGCGCGCGAACTGTCGAACCTTGGCAGTGAAAGTCCTGCCAGATGCTATTCAGTCAATCACACACTGAATACGGGACGCGTCCTGCCTTGCACAGCTTATATTTGTGCCGAGTTGATACATTCGTCTTTTGGTCTATGATCAACCGTTGTTTTTATTTTCCGGCCCTCTCCTCGAAAGCACGAGCTCACTCATGTCATTTACATGGATGATCTTAAGATCTATGTTAAAAATAAATAGAGAAACTGCATCTAGCTCTAGACATTATCAAAGAGTACATTCAAGAGATTGAAATGGAGTTTGGGTTAGAGAAATGCGCCAAGGTTTATTTGAAGAAAGGAAAACTTAATGGCATCCACAAAGACCCTGAGCTCGTTGAGAGGAGCGCCGTACGACACCCTGGCGCTGAAGATACTTATACATACCTGAGCGTCCCACAGAGCCGCATTTAGGACGTGACATCTATGAAGGATCTATCTATCTATGCAGATACAAATGTCTCATCCAACGGATATGGTCTTCCGAACTGTCGGCGAGGAACGAAGTATCTGCGACGAACATGCTTGCCGTCCATGTAGGACTTCATTCATTTGGAATGGTTCCATGAACGAAGGACGATCTCAGATCCCTCGATATCTGTTTCTGAAAGGTCATGCAAATGAACGAAAGCATGGACCTCAGGTCTTATGTTCCGCGACTTTATATCTCACGCTGTCAATGTGGTCGCAGAATACTGAATCTTGAATGTCTTCACAAGAGGATCATTCTGGGTACAGCACATACAGCACGTATTGCCCGGATTAAGAAAGCACATGAAAAAAACTTCTGCGAACAGCTCCTCGACAAGAGGATGAACGGCATCTTCCACAGCAATATGGAGGACCAGTCAATGTCATATGAGCTAACGTTTGCTTTCCTTAAATCAGCCGGATTGAAGTCGGGCAGGGAGCGTTTCATTTTGGCATGTGAAGACGGTGTCATTCTCACTCTAGCATACCGACGCCACATTTTGAGCCAAGACATTTCCGATGATAGCTGCAGGACGTGTCATGCACACCCCAAATACCTAACACGCATAATATTTAGTTGTCCAACTCATGCGGGAGCGAACTACATTCAAAGGCACAATGCGGCACTAGGAATGCTTTATTACCATCTCCGTCACTCTTACAACATTAGCCCAAATACAGCCCCGCTAAACCCTTCTAGGAAAATAGAGTTCACTGTCGAAAATGAGAAGTGTCGCATATACTGGGACTTCATATTCACGACAATTGTTTCTGTTGCGCACTCGAGGCCTGACATAGTTCTCCTTGACTTCGAGAAACGTACCACGTTCGTTATCAAATTTTCGGCACCATCTGAGAAAAACGTCATAGCCAAGGAGGAAGAGAAGAAAGAGAGGTATAAAGACCTTGTAAGAGAGTTGCGACGGTTACCCGGAATATTCTGTTGAGATAATCGTCTTGATCATCGTTGACATCTCTAACCAAAATTTTTAACTCAACATCAATACATGTTTCATACAACAGTATAGTTAGTATGAGCAAACTGCTGAAGAATGCTTGTCGAAGCTGACGATGAGCATGCTCTTGGTAAATCACTGTACTTTGAGTGGTTTAAAAAAAACTAAGTGGCAATTTTGACGTGAGAAACGAATATCGTGGAAGACCACCGAAAGGGTTTGAAGACAAAGAATTATAAGCATTATTGGAGGAGGATGATGCTTAAACGCATCAACAACTCGCTGATCAATTAAAAGTGACACGAGAAGCCGTCTACATACGTTTGAAAGCCATGGGAAAGATCCAGAAGATGAGAAAATGTGTTCCACATGAAGTGATTGAAAGACAGCAGGAAAACCATAATGAGAATGCACCATCGCACACAGCAAAACTGGTCAAGCAAACGATTGAGCCGTTTAGCTGTGAAAAACTTGCGCATGCAGCTTACTCACCAGACTTGGCTTTGTCCGATTACTACTTATTTGCATCGATGGGACACGCACTTACTGAACAGCGCTTCACTTCTTACGTAAATGTACGAAAATGGCTCGATGACTGGTTTGCCTCAAAAGAGCAACAGTTTTTTTCGCGTGGCATCCACAAATTGTGAGACAGGTGAGAAAAATCTTTAGCTAGCGATCGGCAATACTTCGAATAAAATATTTTTCATCATTTTCATACCTAGTATATGTAATTTAATATACATACTTTGGATATATTCTGAAATATTGTCTCATATTCCCAAATATTTCCTCATATTCCTACATATTCCTACATATTTCCTCATATTCCTACATATTCCTACATATTTCCTCATATTCTTACATATTCCTCCATTCTTTATATTCTTTGTATTCCCAAATATTCCGATATATTATCAATATTCCCAAATATTCTTTAGGAAATACATATATTCCTGGTACACGAAAAATCAGAGTGTTCGACCCCTCGCTTTCATTATTGTTATTTTTAGCAACAATTATCTCGTAAACCATAAGAGATAAGTTTTACATGTTCCGGGAACGTTCCCCAGCTGAAAATTTCTGTACAGGAACCTCGGAGGATCTTACACGTGCTCCTGTACACGAAACTGCACACGAAACTTTACAGGTAATCTTGACGATTCCTGTGCAGGAATTTGGCGAAGGAAACTGTACATGCTCCTGCAAAGGAACCTGTATAGAGTCTAACCTTTGAATGTTCGTGTACAGGTTCCTCCACAGAGTCAATTGAGGTGTGGGTTCATGTACAGGAACATGTTCAGGATCCTATACATGAACCAGCATAGGAACTAATCCGCGAGGGTTCGCTGGTGTCTTGGCTCTCTCGATTTTGAGTTGGTTCTTCAAGGGAATAAAAGGAAGGCAAGTTTATAGCTGTACGCGACATCAGTTTTTGCAATAGCTTTCTGTAAAGGACCCTATACGGTTTCTGTACAGGATCCTTCCAAAGGTTCCTTTAACAGCTTTCTGTAAAGGATCCTACACACGTTTCTGTACAGGCATCTGTACAGAATCATTCAAAGGGTCCTTTGTCGGTGCAGGTTCCTTTGCAGGATCATGTAAAATTTCCTTCGCCAAATTCCTGCAGAGGAACCGTCAATATTACCTGTACAGGTTCGTGTGCAGGTTCTTATACAGGAACATGTACAGAATCCTTCGAGGTTCCTGTACAGGAATTTTCAGCTGGGTCCGCTGCAACGTCGTGAAGGTCCGCCATATTGGATATGATATTTTGAATTTGCAATTTTTTGCCGTCAAATTTGAAACCGCCGAGCCCAAAAACTCCCTTATATAAAGTTTCAAGCAAATGTGCAAAAATGTTTCAATTGTGTCTGTCATATTTGATGCGCTATTTTAAATTTGTAATTTTTTACGTCAAATTCGAAATTAAGGACCCCAAAAACTCTCTCATGCCAAATTTCAAATAAATGCCACGTCAAATCGATTTTTCTCCACTTTTTGTGGTACCTCGCCACTGCGCGAGCGGATAGTCTGCTTTCTTGTTTATGCACGTATATTAAAGTTGTATGACAAAACTAGCAAAAAGTAAGTAGCTAGTTTATCTTAAAGTGTAGATGTCACGTAAGACATACAGTGGTTATTTTTTTCTGTAAGAGGTGAAAGTTCGGGGAGCTATGAATCGCAACTGGGTTTTCTGTTATAAATTATTATAATTCCTTTTTGGCCACTTGTTGTGGTTCCCGTCCCACTGCGTAATGTCACAACTTGAAATGTCTAATTCTCGTCAGTTATGTGAATCTTTTCAAACCACTTTTTGTTTTGCTTCTTAATATATAATTCAAATGTTTCCTATAAACAAATTCTGCTATATATCCTATTTGTTCCATTGCATCAGTCTAGACAATTTTCAAGGTTAGAATATAGGTGCTGGAATAAATGTCTGGTTGCTAGAATGCGTATAATTATTCACGCCTGTCTTTGAGAGAGATCATGTGAAATTTTCTAAAACAATTTTGTCGTTAATCTATATAATTTATATATAAATATTATTATTATTCTTATTATCTGATACACTTCTCTTTGAAATAACAAATTCTAACATAAAAATTTGATTTTGTGTATGCTATTATAGGTTCACAATAATAAAATAAATGAAAAGAATATACTAGGCAAGCGTACCCGCCTAAAAATTGGTCCATTGCATGCAATGATTTTGAATTGACTTACATTTATTTGAAATAGCTTTATATTTAATCAAATTACTTCTTATTTACCTGAAATCATCTGAAATCTCTTATAATTAACCATGAATTCGCTGCAATCGCTCACAATTTACCGTGCAATTACAGCAATATCTGGGAATTAACAGTACAATCACTGCGATATCTGGGAATTAACAGTGCAATCACTGCAATCACAAGGAATTCACCGTGAAATCACTGCAATCATACAGAACTGACTCTGCAACAACTGGAAATCACTACATTCATTTGCATTCTGTTCCAATCACTTGAATCCACTTAATTAAGTTGCAATAACTTGCAAACACATGCAAACACTTGCAATTTCTTGCAATCATGCAATCGTTGTACACCAAATTTTGATGTTATTTTGTGCTGAAAATATTAGTGGGTTATCAGACAATTATATCCTGCAAAACAAGCCACGTAATCATCCTTTTCAATAATATTTTAGGTGAAAAGGATTTGTCGACACTACGAAACCCATCGTAGAAATCAAGCTTATCATTTTACAAAAATATTTCATAGAGGTTGTACACTTAATGTTTCTCGCAAAATAACTTAAATGTGATGAAAATTGAAAATTAAGAACAAAACGGGTTTTTTTATTTTTATATTCGGATTTATTTTAAAAGATTTCAAACGACTATTTTAGTTTTTTGCTTAAGTTTAAATATATACAATAAATAATAAACAAATAAACAATAACGCTTAATTATTATTGAGTAACTGGAATTTTAGGTTCATAGCGAAGGAATTTTTAGATTCTGAAAATACTAATTTTGGCTCAAAATTACAAAATTCAAAAAGGTGACTCAAATTTCGAAAATTTTGTTCAATCAGTATATTTTCATAAATGTCATTATGAGGAAGTTTTTCAGTTCTCATAAATAGGAAGCTGCTGTTACACATTTACTATAATGGCAGCTATTTCAACAGCCGAAAGTAATCTGTTTACATGTATTGAACTTTTTTGGTCTGCTAGATTCTGCTAATTTATTCTTCTGGGTAGCTCTTGGTACCTGAATAAGAAGGCTCGATTCTGTGCTCTCCTCACACTTTACTCACTTTTATCTGGTCGTTCTGGATTATCAACAGGCTGAGGGAAAACATCAATTGCCGCTGCTTGATCTCTAACTGATGTTCACTGTCATCGTTTCTCCACGCCAAATCAACCTGTTGTTTAATCTCCATTGCTCGGTCTTCTGAGATTTGTAGATTAGTCCTGATGTCCTTCACCTTAGCGACAAGATCACTTAGTGCGACTTTCTTTATATGAGGATACTCTGCAGCAAATTTCGTCCTAAAATTGTATCCTTTATTGCGTGTGATTTCAAACTTCGGACATTTATAGCAGAGACGCAACAATTCCTCTTTTATTGTGGTCTCCCACTTGATGCTCTTCCACGGTATTTCTGTTGAGGTGGTCGGCTGCAAACAGCTAACGCTAGCCAAAGCACCATCAGCAGACATAGTCGATGTTCCACTGCTTACCATTTGTCGCAGATGTTCTTGCTGGCCAGCTATTTGACCAGTGTGATCTGTCTGACCATCTCGCAGCTCACAATCTCATAATACATATGATTATAATGATCATAATGATCATATATATATATATATATATATATATATATATAGGTATTGCCGGATTATTAGAGGGCATGTGTCGTGAGTGTGGTGAGCCCAAACTTGTAGTTATTTACTACGAAAAACTATCCACCTAGAAACACTACCCGAATCGAGTAGTGTCACGCCTCTCCTGAAAGGGAAATGGCTTAATGGTATACATACATACATACATACATACACACATGTAAGTTTCTTGAATAGGTCATTCGACGAGCTCCAAAAAGCGAATACATGTATCAGATCTAGTACTGTCCCAAGTAAAAATTCATCGACATGGCTTCGACTTGAATTTCCCCCAATCAGGACATGTTGAAGACGAAGTCATCATCATATCCTGATGTCTTAGTTTTGTGATGGAGTGAGACTCAGATCTGTTGATCTTTGGTAATGATTGAAAATTTTTTTATATTTTTTTACTATATATAATTTAAAAAAAAAGAGTTAAACAACCACCGCTAAGTCCAACTGAAAGCAACTGCCGCCTAAGAAATGTCAATAGCCCCCAGTAGAACCGCGGTAAAATACAACGACAGGCCGGCGAAACCCTCATGTGTATTGAGGACACGAAGCGATCCAAGGATGACAGCTTTCTGCATCCATCTCGCAAGTGCCTTGGCATATTTTTGGCACGCGGGTATGGCTTCAAGGTTACGAACCAGTGATAATTTAGCACCTCCGAGAGCACCTATCACAAGGACAATTACTCGCACCAAATATTTTGGGTACAGTCGTTGCAGCTCTCTTTTAAGGTCTTGATACCTCTCCTATTTCTCTTCCTTCTTTGCGGTAATGTTATATCCGGACAGAGCCGTTAATTCGATTACGAATATGGTTCGTTTCTCGAAGTCTTGGAGAACAATGTCAGGCCTCGAGTGCGCAACGGAGACTGCTGCCCGAAAATCGTAGTTCCAGAAAATCTGGCACTTCTCGTTTCGGACAATTGACTCTATATCCTTTGGAGCGTTCGGCAGAGCAGGGTGGCGACCAACACCGTAAGAGCAAAAAGGCGGTAATAAAGTACTCTTAGGGCCGCATGATGTCTATAGATATACGTTGTTCCTGCGTGGGTCGGACACCCCGATAGTATGTGTTCCAGGTACTCAGCGTTTGCATGACACGCACTGCACCAATCACTGGAATCTTCTAGACATAAAATGCGGTGACGGTATGCTAAGGTGGAAATGACACCGTCTTGGCATGTGAAAATAAATCACTCTGTACCTGAATTGAGCCCTGATGATTTGAGGAAAGCAAAAGTTGGCTCCTTCGACAAGGACTGTTTTTCTAAATTTATGTGAAAGTTTGCGTGCATATGCTTGTCGTTTAGCTCTTGGTGAAATTTTCCAACCTCTGCTTTCTTTACTTCGGCTTTTAGACGTGAAGCATCTAGATGAAGTAATGCACTTTCCTCACTTCTGATGTTAAAATTCAGGCCAAGGGTCTCGGCAGCTTGCTCCGCGGCTTTGTAAAGGAACGTTCGTTCGCCAATCATCTCGTGGTTTCTGACCATCTTTAGGAAAGGATCTCTGCCATTCGCAACGATGTAAGCTGTACTTAAAACAATTCGGTTATGAAGACACTGGAGATTCAGAAGTCCGTGTCCGCCTTGACGGCGTGAAATGTATAATCGCGGAACTGACGAATTGATATGCAAGCTTTTATGCATATGCATGATCTAACGCGTGGTGACATCAAGAGCCTTAAGCTCGTTCTTCGTCCATTGAACCACCCCACACGAGTAGAGTAGAACCGGGACGGCAAGCATATTAGTCGCAGATACCTTGTTCAACGCCGACAGATTGGAAGACCAAATATGTCGAAGAAGATGCTTGTATCTGCTTCGGAGAGACTCCTTCACTGATGTTACGTCCTGAATGCGGCTTTGAGGCAGGCCCAGGTATGTATAGGTCTCTCCAGTGTTAAGATGTCTAATAACACTTATATCCACAAGCTCAGGGTCCTTGGGAACGCCAGTAATCTTTCCTCTCTTCAAATGAATTTTGGCACACTTGTCCAAAAACCAAAGTCCATCCCAATCTCTCCTGTGTAGTTTTTGACGATATTTATAGCAGTTTGAAGTTTGCTTTTACCAGCGGCATAGAGCTTCAGGTCATCCATATAAAATACATGAGTGACCTTATGCTCACGCTGATTAGTGTCGCCACAGAGGTATCCAGGAGAATTTCGCAGTGCGAGAGATAGAGGCAGAAGTGTGATGCAAAAAAGCAAAGGGCTCATATTATCCCCTTGAAAGACGCCCCTTTGGAAGGTGAACTTGTTCGTCGTCAGACGATGATTCCTAGATGAGATGGTAAATCTAGTTTTCCAAAGAGGCATCAATCTCTCTATGCATCTCACAATGTATGGATGTACCTTCAAGCTTTCCAACAGACAAATGATAAGTCTATGAGAGGTTGAATCGAAAGCTTTCCGGTAGTCAATCCAGGCCATTGACAGGACGCGCTGATGGACTGTAGCGTCTTTACAGGCACACTTATCAATCAGCAGGTTCTCTCGACAGCCTGCTACACAGGACAAGTTGTCTTTTTTCGGTAGGAGTATAGTGCGTCCTAACACCAGCCACTGCGGAATGGGCGTCTCCAAGTTTAAATATGAGGTGAATATGCGGGCCAAATGTTGGTGTATAGAAGTAAACTTTTTCCACCAAAAGTTCTTGATACAATCTGGTCCAGCACCGGAAAAGTTCTTCGTGCCTCTAAGTGCTTTTTGCACCTCTTCGGCAGTGACTGATGGGCACTCCTCCTCAGATTTGATGAGGCTGTCGCAAAACTCCTTGAAGCGGATGATATTGTCAGTATCTTCTTTCAACTCTAGTGTTTTCGGAATCTTGTACACCTCTCTCCAAAAAGTCTCTACCTCCTTGGGCTTGGGCGGATTTCTTACAAAAACAGGGGGATCACTGAAGAGGCGTGATGGGTCAGCAAGAGACTGTTGATTTTCCCTGATCCATCTCTCCCTCTTCTGTATCCTTCTCCTTGCGTCAGATAACAGCCTAATTTTGTCAACAATATGCTGCTTGATTGTCAGCAGCTTTGACTTGTTCAGTGTGTGATTCAAGGTCCTTAATTCTTGGGCGAACTTTCGAACCCTTTCCGTGAAAGGTCTACCAGATGTTATGTAGTCAGTCACACATTCAACACGGGACGCATTCTGTCTTGCCCATCCAATTTTCTTGTTCAGTTGATGCAAGCGTCTTCATGTCTTTTGATCCATCGTCGGTTTCAGCCTTCGATTTGAATCAGCGAAAGCTCTTGCAGCACCATAAACTGAGCAATTGATGGTCCAGAGGTCGGACTCTTGCGAGATATCTCCACGAAGGGAGGCATCCATTTTAGCCAGATCTTGGGGCTTAAGAGGAACTTGCATGTTGATGTTCCTCCTGGTACTGAAATTGCGATATTCTTCCAGAAGGTGCCTGCTTTCTGCGGTTGGTCTTAATGTCGTTTCATCTCCGTCTGCAGCTTGTTCAAGCAGCGGTTGAGGAAGCGCTCCGCGTACATATCCATTTTTCCGGAGGTAGTCGGCTTGATTTCGGAAAGACTGTTGCGAAACGTGTTGAAGGTCTGGGTGTTTCTGGCACCACAGAGTATGCATACGCGCCATAAAGCCTCCGCGAACAGGGATAATACTGGCATCGTAGCAGTCTAGCACGTCATTCTTAAGTTGATCCGTACACTCAATGTGGGCGTTTCACCGGTTCGTCCTCGTATTTCCATCCAAATTATTTTCAGCACCCCGAACTCTAGGATCATCGGCATTGTTTGCCGATCCATTGTCGGGTGCTCTGCGCGTTCGATAGTTTTGAACCGCATTTACAACATTTTGGTGGTTTGTTGGTTTCATTGTTGTTCCCACGAGCAGCTAGGGAAAGGGTT
>CAKNXH010054946.1:550-31590 GCA_932178445.1 Andricus quercusramuli | reverse complement strand
AGGTAACCTAAGTGCAGTCTATATATCGTGTAAGTGTAGATTAATGGCTTTTTTGGTTTGAATCATTTACATAAAGTTTTGTTTGTAATAAGGGGAAATGGATTTTCAAAATATCTGCGAAAAGTTCAGTAAGTCAGCCCTATTGATAAGACCCTCGCGTAATTTTCGAAAGTGATTTAACCAAAGAATGCCGCCAGGATTTTCAAATTTCTCAAGGAAATACTCGAGTCAGGCAGTTGATCCTTGAGGATTTCAGTAAACATAACCGTCCTTTCCAGGTTTCATATACCCACCGATAATTTTGGATCTAGGCCCACCGAATTTCGGTGAACCTAGCCGCTCTTTTCAGTTTATATAGGCTCACGCATTTGACATCAATATTTTCGTGAAACAAAATTTATCTTCCGCCAGATAAATTTTATCTTTGAGTAGATAAACGTGCTGCAGCGTTTTTATCCGATTTCAAGATAGAATTTATTCTTGGGATTTACTGTGTATATATATATATATATATAAAGATGCAAGATGCATAAAATATTTTCCAGTTGAATGAATTGCGAATCTAAACGATTTTCGAATCCACTGGAACAAACACACGAAATTTCATCAAAATCTGTCCAGCCGTTTAGGAGGAGTTCAGTCACATACACACGAACAGAAGAATTGTATATATATAAAGAAGATGTATAAAAAATGTTCCAGTGGACAGAATTGTGAATCTGAACCATTCTCGAATCCACTGGAACACACACACACAAAATTACATCAAAATCGGTCAGGCCGTTAAGGAGGAATTCAGTCACATACACACCAGCAGAAGAATTATATATATAAAAATTAATAATTATAATTGATTGTTTAAACAATTATTTTGTTAACTTTAATTCATTATCACTTCACTCCAAATGAAAATTGGACAAAAAGCCAGACATTCCAAAAAAAAATCGCATATTTCTAGCATTATTCAAATATAACATCATTAATAATAATGATAAATTCTTTAAACAATCACTATTGTTAACACTGATGAACTATCACTTCCCTCTAATTGAAAATTCGACAACAAATGAAAAATTTGTGAAAAACCGCGTCTTTCTAACTCCATTCTATGCGTAAATTGCTAAAAACAATAATAAATTATTTAAACAATTCATGAAAATATCCATTTTTCAGTATAAAGTAATATTTTATGTATTAGAAACAATTCGCATTGAAGAAACCGCAAAAAAATCATAATGAGCCCCAAAAATCGCAAAATCCATTTTTTCACTTATGGGGTTTCTTTGGGACCCTATAAGACAGACTTATGGGTGTGATATTTGAAAAGTAATATTTTATTCGTATTTTATGGCTGATTTTGAAGAGAAATGTTGAGTTTCAACTTGATTGAGCACGGTGGTCGGGGAGCAAAAAACAGTCTGCTTGAAACACCTAAGAAAACAGAATGTGGTATGTTCTTTCGGGTACCTAGGAGTGCTCTAAAATCATTGAGACAAAATCTGAACAGATCCTTTTCGCGAGAAAATCACTTTTTTGTTCAGTCAAAAGTACCAAATCGGTTTTTTGAGAATATCTCCTCAGGATCTTTTAAAACTATTGATTGGTTACTGAGATAGAGCGCTTATTAGTGAAGTCAATTAGTGAAAAAAATCGGTTTTGCCGAGATACCTCCTCAGGAACGTATTTGATCCATAATATGATTATCGCGTGGACCCTTTTTGATCATTTTTCACAAAAATCGTTGAAAATCAGTTTTTTAGAAATTTTTCAAAAATGGAATTTTTTCAGATTTTGATTCGAATTTTTTGAAAAATTTTTGAAAAACTGATTTTCAACGATTTTTGTGAAAAATGCTCAAAAAGGGTCCAAGTTGAGACGCTCTATCTCGGTGGCTATTGAACATTTTCGAATGTTCAACGGCTCATTTTGAAGGCAATTGAATCCTAATTGACATCACTAATATGCGCTCTGTCTCAGTAACCAATCAATAGTTTTAAAATATATAGGGCTCACTTTAAAGGTAATCAAATTTTCTACAAATCATGTGTAAAGTACTTTAGTGATAAGATACATCCTTTAGGAGATATTCCCGAAAATCAATTTTCGGTATTTATGGCCTCCTGATATGCACTCTATCTCGGCAAGCAATGAATAATTTTTTAAATTATAACGTTCGTGCGAAAGGTATTTCAATTCTCTACAAATCATAAAAGAAGAATTTTTGTGATAAAATATATCCCTGAGGAGATATTATCAAAAAACCAATTATTGGTACTTTTGACTGAACACAAAAGTGATTTTCTCGCGAAAAGGATCTGTTCAGATTTTGTCTCAATGATTTTTTAGCAGACTTTTTTTTTGCTTCCCGACCACCGTGTGAGGTAATATTGAGGATTCTGGATCAGATTTACAAAAACTTCTTTTTTTTTCTAATGGGAAATACATGTTAAACTTCATGGGGCTTGCGGCACCCCTAAATATAATTTGTTTTTTTCCAAAAAAAAAATGGATTTATTTTTGGGTGGATTCGAACAAATTTGGGGAGTGTCCCGATAAAAATTTTTAAAAAAATTTTTAAATGCATTTTTGGACCACCCTACTGTATATACTAAACTTACAGCTTAATATCACATGAGATATAATAGACCAGTGGAATTAGACATACAAATCGAGTCAAGTAACAAAAATTCCGAAGGTCTTCAAAAAAATTCTGTAGTTGTTTTTTTATATGTTGAACATAAAATAACATTTTGCAAAACGTGCTCGGGTCGGCAATTTGTTTAAAAAAATTAACTTGCAACATTTGCCCCCCATTGCTTCACGAAAATTCAAAACATTTGGAAAACTTGAGTGATTAATTATAAATTCAGTCTGTATCTTGTATTAAATTTGCAAAACGTTCGTGATACGGCAACATTATTAATTATGAACAAATAATTATTTTGTTGGTCACTCCCCAGCGAAAATACCGAAGGTTTTGCAAAATGTTGTTTCTGCTTTTTTTCATTGAGAGAAGACTATTATATGATTTGCAAAACTAACTAAATAACGTAAATTATCGTTATTTAAATTATTGTTAAATTTTTTGCAATCCGACTCCTAAAATTCCAGCGAAAATTGCAAAGGTTGTGTTTTTGGGTAGCAAATGTTAGAAATGTCGAGATTGGGAAATTATCAAATTTGCAAAACGTTGCTCGGCCGGCAATAATATTAAAATTGCAATTAAACAAATTAGCTACTTTTGTGAAATAGCAAAAAATTACAAACATGTTGCAAATCGTTCTGAGTAATAATTAACTAAGTACTAACATCATATCAGATTTGCAAACCGTTTACTACTTGGCAACGTTTTTAATTATAAACAAATTATTATTTTGTTTATGACTCCCCAGCGAAAATACCGAAGGTTTTGCAAATTGTTAGTTCTGCTTCTTTCCATTGAGAAGATACTATTATATGATTTGCAAAACTGTATGCATAACGCTTATCATCGTTTTTTAAATTAATGTTGCATTTTTTGCAATTCCACTCATAAAATTCCTGCGAGAAATGCAAATGTTGCGTTTTTGGGTGAAAAAATTTTGGAAAAGTCGAAATCTGAAAAATATCAAATTTTCAAGAGGTTTTACGACCGGCAACAATATTAAAATTTCAATTAAACAAATCAGGTACTTTGTTAAACTAGCCAAAAAATACAAACATTTCTCAAATCGTACTTAGTGATAATTAACTTGCTACTAACGTCCTATTTTCATGGTATCTTGTTTCTTTAGAAAAGTTTTTGAAAGTAATAAAATTACTGCCGATGTAGAAAAAAAGAGGAAAAATTTGCAAAAAAACGAGTGACCATATGCAATTAAGGAATTGCGTGAATATTCGTTGATAAGTGAATAATTTTTTTAAATAATTTTTATAAGGTAACTTGAGCATGATTGAAATTTTCAATTTATTTTGAAAATTAAGACAATTTTAGAGACAATTATGTTTTATAAGACAAGTGTGTTTAAATAACGATGTTGTCTTTACTCCCATGTAACTGTTTAGTGTATTGCATATCGAGGGACGAGAGACGACAATGTTACTTCTGATAACTGAGTTATGAAACCAAAATTTCTATCATAATATTCAGAAAAGAAAAAATTTTAGAAATTTATAGTTTCGCCGTTATTGATTGAGATGGTTTACCTTCCTTAATTTTTTAAAAGCCATTCGTGAGTTCGAATGAGAGTATATTGTTTACCTTGAATGTAATAAAACTTTATATTTGAGTGAAAATGACGCTTCGCCGTTCTCTACTCATAGATTTCTCTCAAAGCTTCTAGTGGGAAACCAACTTTGTGGACTATAAACACCGATAACATATAGTACCATGAAACACATATTTTACTTTAGGCTATTCTGAAATTTAAGCTTGGAATTTTAGGACAATTTTCTGTTGATTTATTATTCATATTATATAATATGTACATAATCCGTATACATTTGTAGCCAATGTGGAAATTGCAGAATTTTTTGGGTGTTATTAAAGGCAGATTCGAATTCAGAGATAACATCCTTTCAACTGTAAAATATATAAATCCAAAAATCTGAATATCAAAGAACAGAAAGTACAGGAAATATATACTGCCGTGCAAACTAAAAAGATAC
Organism: Andricus quercusramuli; assembly: GCA_932178445.1. Lineage (NCBI taxonomy): Eukaryota > Metazoa > Arthropoda > Insecta > Hymenoptera > Cynipidae > Andricus > Andricus quercusramuli. The sequence continues at coordinate 26,943 of CAKNXH010054946.1, read as the reverse complement.
ATAAGTGACATTTTTATGAAAAATGAGTGTTTGGTATCACTGGATTCGTAAGAGAAAGCTGCATCTAACTAACGTAATACAAGTGATTAATTATTAATATTTATTGCAAAAAACGATTGTTTAAATCTGAGGAAAGTCGAAAAAGTTGAAAAATACAACAGAAAAAGATACACAAAGCACTTCGCGTGTCCCAAAATTTGTACACGGCATCTAATACGTCATCATCATACAAATGAAAAAGAACCTAAAGTGCTTTGTGTCTTTTTTGCCTTGTAAAAGTGACCGAGTGCGGAGCGTATTTACAAACGAAAAGAATCACTTGCCCTTGCGTATGTTTATGCTTTGTAAAATAGCTCGAGCACTGATCCAAAATCCAAGGGAAATGAGTCCCGGCTATTTTCGGTAGTCTTCGGAAATGTTCGGACTTCGCAGTTGCGGAACGAGCGGCAGCCAGCAAGAGCGCGTGATAATATAATATATAATATATTATACATATAGATTGCATGTATACATTGTTCGCGTGAAATTTATCTTTCTTCTACGGTAAAAATATGCATTTGGAATAAATATACGTACAATTTCATGATTGTACAATAGGGTGGTCCAAAAAACGCTTTTCGAGCTACAGGGCAAACTTTTCAGGGATTGAAGAGGAGTTCCTATGAAATAAAAGCATACTAATCACTTTTATTTTTAACCAAATGTTTAAACAAATGTAACTTATTTAAACAATTATTTATTCCCAACAAATGTAAAAAATAATCGTATTTTCTGATTGAAATGTAATAGTTTGTCATTGTTTGGAGTAGTGATTTTTTTTAGAAACATTATGTAATCATTTAAACAATAACTTATTGTATATTCCCAACATTTTTAATAATTGAACCAGATATGTCCAGTTTTTTCTCAAATTGATATCCTATGCTACTTTTTGTTAAATAATTATATAATTTGGATACATATCTTTCAATGTTTGATAAATTTCGATTTGCCTAAACAATTTTGATTTGCTTAAGCAGTTTTTTTTCGATAACTTTAAAAAAATAATATAAATATAATTCATTTTCTGACTTCATAGTGTATAAAAAGAATATATTAACCATTTTTCAATTGTTTGAACAAATATAATTTTTTTAAACAATTTTTTTCCAAAAATATTGTTTTAATCGTATTTTCTAAATTAAAACTAATATTGAATGATTTCGAGGAGTAGTGAATTCTGTTAAAAACCTCGTGTTATTGTTTCAAAAAATTTTATTAGTTCAAGCAATTTTTTATTAATAAATTTGGATCAATAATATAAGATATTAAACATGGAATTATCTTCGTAAATGTATTTTTATATATATTTCTTCTGTCTTCCACCATGTCAGATTGATATTCATAAGACTTTAAAATGCTATAATGAAATATAATCTGAATCCATTTCATATGCAGTCTAATTATGAAGAAATATGAAGAAAGCAATGATAAATACACTTTTATCAATCAAATTTTATTATGACTTTGATGATTTATTTAATAATGCGCCAAAGAAGATTTAAACCATCCATACTCAATTTAAAGGAAATTTGAAAAAAAAACAATAATTAATTGTATACACAATAACATGAAGTTTTTACCAGAATTTATTACTTGCCCTCTAGGGTGAAAAAAAATTTTGCAATGCATTTTTGGACCACCCTATTGTACAATTTCGATTAGTGTCGAAATGCATACGTCTCAGACTCTCTCTCGAAATATTTCAAGTTATAATACATTTTTATTGAATTTTAATGAATTTCTTATATAATAAAATATCTCAAGATATGTATAAGTTTTAAATTACTACTTTTTCTAAATGTTAAGTAGCCGCAAATGCATAATGTTCGCATTAACAATAAGCGAGATTTGTATGAGAATTAGTGCGACTAATCCTGTTGCAATTATTTACTATTAAAAAATAATTTAAATCTGAGATGCGTCGATAATTAAAACGTACATACTTGTACGAAATATATTTAATAATATACTTCGTTATTCATACTTTCTGACAAAATAATCAATAATGTGGTTTTGAATTACCAAAAACTTAAATAAATGGTTTACTGCAATAATTTATACCCTTTTTTGTCCCCTTCTGCAAAATTAAAGTTACGTAAAACGGATGACTTTTAAATATTTATTTGGGTTCAATAATTACATTTTATCTAAAAAAATGCAGATGCCTTAAAGCAACATTAATTTTTTATAATAATTTAGGTATTATCATTTCATCTACTAATCCAGTCAAACTAGACAAAATAGCCATTTGTTGGAACACCATCATATATATCCTGTACTTTTTTTGCTTAGATTGTTTCTCACAAGTTAGATATAACAATGTAAGAACCTTTTTTGTAAAGCATCAAAATAACTTTAATTTTCCCATGGACAATTCATTAAAATAATTATATGGAATTCATTTGATGGATAATATGTTGAAATTCAAGAATTTAAAATCAGACTAAAATCAAATTCAAAATCCCATTTAACGTCCAATAATCAAGTCAATGTATAGAAATCCTGAAAATAAAACAAGAATTCAACGATCAAATTTGGACAACCACCACGAAATGCTCCTATTGGATAATATGTTTTTCTACTTAATTTGTTATTGTATTTTATTTCAGCAAGTTTATTTTCATTTAAAAAATTATTTTATTACTAAAAATTAATTTTTTGGCACTATATTAATAACAATAAAACAGTGCAAATACTATTTCATGCGAAAATCAGGATATTTGGAATAAGCTGTTCGATATTATATATGACACTAAGACCAGCCCCCACCACCCTACATAGTGTCCCTTACGTATGTTTTTCTGTTGGATTTCGAGGCCGCGCTCGATCTATGCGATAAAGGCACTGTCCGCAAGTGACTTTGTGTTCTTTTTGCCTTGTATTTTCGACTTTTTGCGACTATTAAAAATACGCAAGTCCATTTTCTAATAGAAATTGTTTAAAAAATCAATTTTTTGTTGCAAAATATGGAAGAGCACAGTATTTTTACCCTAACAATGTATATAGATTATGCAAACTATCATTCGATATTAGAGTTCTATATTCTTTGGGCAAACAGTTTTTCTCGATTTTCTCAGTTCGAGTGAGATTGGACTTATGTATCTTTTTAGTTTTTACGGCAGTATACAGACACATTGTATACGAAAGGTTCGTAGACATTTTCTTATAAGACGAAAATGATCTAAATTTTGTATTCCGTCCCTTGCGTTATGATTGACAATTCGGTTGATGGGCCATTTCCCGTCAAAGTGTACATTTTATACGTGTAAGCCCCCTGATTTCCAAAAATAGAATAACCTCAATAAATGAACAATAGGAATGCTTCCTGTATTGATACTTCATAAAAGCATTACTAGTAATACTAGTAATGCTAGTAATGCTTTTATAAAATTTCAATACAGGAAGCATTCCTATAGGTCAATTATTGAGGTTACTCGATTTTTAGAAGCCAGGAGGCTTACACGTATAAAATTTACACTTTGACGGAGAATGATCCTGAAAGTGAAGTGTCGCTAAAACTATAGATTTTTATGAGATATTTTAAGTTAAAAAATAAACTTTAAGCCTTTCAAACACAATACAACTTCTGCGATTTTCGAAATGTTCGTATTTTTTGGCTAGTTCAACAAAATACCTAATTTGTTTAATGGCAATATTAATATTGTTGCCAGTCATGCAACCTTTTGAAAATTTAATATTTTTTAGATTTCGACTTTTCCAAAAAATTGTTGCCCATAAACGCAACATTTGCAATTCTCGCAGGAATTTTATCAGTGGAATTGCAAAAAATGCAACATTGATTTGAAAAACGATGATGTGCGTTATGCATACTATTTTGCAAATCATATAATAGTATCTTCTCAATGGAAAGAAGCAGAAATAACAATTTGCAAAACCTTCGGTATTTTCGCTGAGGAGTCATAAACAAAATAATAATTTGTTCATAATTAATAATGTTGCCAAGTAGTAAGCAGTTTGCAAATCTAATATGATGTTAGTACTTAGTTAATTATTACTTAGTACGATTTACGAAATGCTTGTAATTTTTGGCTAGTTCACTAAAGTAACTGATTTGTTTAATTGCAATTTTAATATTATTGCCGGCCGAGCAACGTTTTGCCAATTTGTTAATTTTCCAATCTCGACATTTCTAACATTTGCTACCCAAAAACACAACCTTCGCAATTTTCGCTAGAATTTTAGGAGCCGAATTGGAAAAATTTAACAATGATTCAAATAACGATAATAATAGTCTTCTCTCAATGAAAAAAAGCAGAAACAACATCTTGCAAAACCTTCGGTATTTTCGCTGGGGAGTGATCGAAAAAATAATAATTTGTTGATAATTAATAATGTTGCCATATCACGAACGTTTTGCAAATTTAATACAAGATAGAGACTGAATTTATAATTACTCACTCAAGTTTGCAAAATGTTTAGAATTTTCATAGAGCAATGGGGGGCAAATGTTGCAAATTAATTTTTTTAAACAAATTGCCGACCCGATCACGTTTTGCAAAATGTTATTTCATGTTCAACATATAAAAAAACAACTATAGAATTTTGTTTAAGACCTTCGGAATTTTTGTTAATTGATTAGCTATTTCCACTGGTCTATAAAGTGTTACTCTTTGGTATGTAAGTGATCAAAAGTTACCAATGCGTATGGGTCGATTCTGCTCTCAAGGCAGTCGTGAATTTACAAGAATTATTGATTATTCAAACAATTTCGATTAAAAAATTAAGAGTTCGGCTATTTTGCAACGATTGGGCTTAATTTTTGACAGAATTAGGTTAAAATATCTTTCCGATTACTTTTTTCTATAATGCTGTGTAAATTTCAAAGAACTATGTATTATTTTAACAATGTTGATATACAAATTAAGAGTTTGACCATTTTTCAATGAATAGGCTCGATTTGTTTACAGAATCAATAAAAAATTTTCTTCAAATAACTCTTCTTTCCTGTGTATGATATTTTGAAAATTTACAATAATTATTAATTACGTAAACAATGCTTATCAACATGACCAGAGCTTGGCTATTTTGCAACGAATACGCAAAAGTTTTTTACGGGGTCAACTGAGCATCTCTTCCCGAAGAGTCTTTTTCTATGTTGCTTTACAAATTCACATTTTGGTAATTCCAACGAATAGGCTGACTTTTTTTATAGAACTAACCAAGAATATCCTTCCGATTACTTTTTTCTATGTTGCTATGGAAAGTCTTTCTGATGACTCTTATCCATGTTGCTTTGTGAATTTACAAGAATTAATAATAATTTAAACAATTTTTATTGAAAATTTAGAGTTTTGTTATTTTTTAACAAATAGGCTAACTTTTTTTACAGAATGAACTAAGAATATCATTCCGATTATTTTTTTGTATGATGCTTCTAAAATTTCCAAGAATTATTAATCAATTAAACAAGTTTCATAAAAGAAATGAGAACTTGGCAATTTTTTAACGAATAGGATCAATTAGTTTAGTGAATCAAGATTTCTGCGACACTTCACAAATATATAATAGTTAGTGATTATTTTAACAATATTCATAAACATATTCAGAGTTTGGCTGTTTTTCAAGAAATAGGCACAATTTCTTCACGGAGTAAACTAACTATGTTTTTTCGATGACTCTTCTGTATTTTTCTCTGTAAATTTGCTAGAATGACCAATTATTTAACAATTTTCATGAATAAATTCAGAGTTGGACTATTTGTCAACGAATCGGCTACATTCTTTTACAGAATTAAGTAAGAATGTTTTTCCGATGTTTAATAGTCATGTAAAAAATTTTCATAGAGATATGTAGAATTTCGCTATTCTCAAAGGAATAGGCTAAATTTGTTCATGAAAGCAAGAAAGTATGTATTTCCAATAAGACTTTCTTACATTACTTTGCACATTTACAATAATTGAGCAGTTTACTCTCGAAAGGGCATACATCCACTTTTGACATTTTTTTGTGATTTTGTGTTGATCCTATCTTTAGGATGGGCCGTCTCAACCTGTGTATCAGTTTCCTCCAAAAAAGCTTTCTATTCCATATTGAAAGTGAGCTAAACATTTGCTCTGCCACCAAAAGAGCATGCATCCAGTGTCTGGATAATGAGATAATAAGAATCCAAACTTCTAGTAATTTGGTACGTGGTCTAAGACCAAAATGATGTAATAACCCAGAAAAACTAATTCTTTTTATAAATGCTGTAAAACGTTTTTCTCGATTTTGCAACAAAAACGAAAATTGGATATATTGCTTTTTTGAAGTAAACTTCTCAATAAATAATTATTTAAATATTTCTCAGTTACTTGTTTAGAGTTTGGATATTTTTCAAAGAACGGACACAATTCGTTCACGGAGTAAACTAAGATTGTCTTTCCTACGACTGTTTTCTATGTTGTTCTGTAAATTCACAAGAGTTATCAATTATTTTGAACATCTTTCATAATAAAATCATAATTTGGCTATTTTTCAACGAATAAGGTGATTTTTTTTACAAAATTAACTGAGAATATCTTTCCGATGACTTCTTTCTATCATGCTTTCAAAATTTCCAAGATTTATTAATTATTTAAAATATTTGCATTAGCAAATTGAGAGTTTGGAAACTTTTTGAAGAACCCCTCCGGTAAAACCTCCCGCTCGACTTTAGTTAAAACGTAGCGAACACCCAACCCGGTCGTATACATCGACGGTGGGCAGGAAGCGACGATAGGTTGCATAAAAATGTCGACAAAAACTGAAAGCAGGAGTGTATTTGTTGATGATAACATGTGATAAATCTGTTTGGAATGAAATCGTAGCTGCTCCTGTTTCAAAGATATCCACGTTTTACATATTCCTGATAGGATCAATTTTTTCTAAATATAAAAGGCGTGTTTCTCGATCATTGAAACGTATTTATACGTCAAATATTTAAAAATGTATGTGTGTGTGTGTAAACGCGCGAGTAAATTTTTGTGTATATCGTATATTAACATATAAGTTAAGTAAGTTCTTAGCCGGTTTTAAACGTTTCCAAGGTGCACCACGTGGAGGCAACTTACCTTGCACCTCTTTTTTTTTTTTTTTTTTTTATATTTTTATAATTTTTGTTGGCTTGTTTTCTGATTTTAAATTTTTTGTTTTTATGTTTTATAATCTTTTTTTGTTATTTAAAATTTTCTACTCAATTTATTTTAATCTTTTGAATTGTATTAAATATTAGATTTTTAAATTTAAATATTCTGGGATGGAAATGTCACTACAGCTTTCTTTAATCGCTTCGCAAAAGTTGGTTCTTCGATCATATTTATTTGAAACCTATCTCAGAATGTAATGAATTCGCTATGAACCGACTCCCCGGCCTACTCAGACCATAATCCTAAACCATCGTTATTCAAGAATGTAATGGCTTGCTTCAAATTTGTAAGAATAATATGGATTTTGACGGTTTGAGAAATTCCAATAGTTTTCAAAGCTTCACGGAGTTTGCTTAGATTTTTATCAAAATCACTAAGATCCGCTTGTTTTGCAGAAAAGCAAGTATTAACGATTTTGTTCATTGCTTTGAATGAAACAATATAAGGCTCTAATCGAAATGGCCCTACAACCTCATAAATTTCAGGATCCTGTAATTGATCCGCTTCTTTAAGAAGAGATGGTTGCTAAATCCTTGTAAGAGATGTAGTTCAGGAGGAACACACTTCTAAAGCACGTACATGTCATCATCTTCGTCATTATCTTCTTCAATAAAAAGGGGATGATGAACTGTGCTATGACAGTGTGTAGCTTGTTTTTCGTCATTGCCCATACTTTTAAATTGTAAATAGTCCTGCTTCAAGTGTTTTTATCTCTTTAAATTAAGATTTTCGTCATTATTATTCGGATGATTTTCCTGAATCATTTTATCAAAATTCTTCAATTCATGTAATGTAATAAAACAATAAGGGCAAGGGCAAGTTGCCGCCGCCGTCTGCTGTCCATTAGCAAGCAAACAAGTTTTAAGGTTGCAAGAAATTTGAAAGGTATTTCATTCAGTTTGGTTGATTGAACTAATGTTTTGGAAATTTTCATAAGTCTCATTAATCTGAGGAACTATGCACAATAAAATCAATTCATAGACACTTGTCATTTTGCGCTCATTCGTTGAAATACTTTCACCAGTGCAGTAATATAAAACGTTCTTACTTTTATATACATCTAAATCATTTTCTTCTTTTTCGCCATCTTCTTCAGTTGATATTGATATAGAAATTTAAAAAAAATCTTGGCCACCATCTGCCATTAGTTTAATTTTTGTTTTTTTCTATATGCTCAATGTTCCGTTTCTTAAAAACAAAGTCAAGAAGTTCTGTCGCATTGGCATACACAACTCGTCTGTTCTTAATTCTGTCCTTGTCCGTTTAGAACTCATAGAGACCTTCTTTATAAATTTTTTCCACCATATTAGATTTTTCATATATAATAATTTTTAGAAACTGAGTTTCTCCCAGCAGAACTATGAATGAAGTTTACCAATTTCTTCATATCATTTGTAGATGATGCAGTAATAGCTTGGAAGTTATCTAAACTTTGATCAGAAACCATTATTTTCTTCTCCTTTTTCTTATTTACAGTTATGCGAGCCTTAGAACCCGTCGTGTTCAAACGAAGCTCATTTTCTGCATCTTTACTGCTCGAGAGTTTTCTTTTCAAAGGAGTAGTAAATATTTGGTTCTGTTGTTATTTATTATATTATCACGTGCTTCAGAGGAAGAAGGACCGCTGCAGGAATGTGAAATGCCTTTGTCTATTTTTTCAAAACAGCTACTACATATTTCAATAGAAGTTCGCGCTTTGATTGAATTTTCTTCACTTTTAGAAAGTGAAGTATTTTGCATAGTACCATCAAGGCTATCCAGCGCGACAATTTTGGTAGGCAATGCGGGCAAAAGGAGCGCTACCTTCTGAAGAAAAGCCGATGCTAACTTAGAGCACAAACACACACACATTTATACATTTATTCATTGTTTGCAACATGAATTATCAAATATTTGACGAATGAATATGTTCCAATGATCGAGAAATACGCCTATTATATTTCACAAAAATTGATCCTATCAAGACTATGTAAAACATGGATACCTTTGGAACAGGAGCAGCTAGGATTTCATTCCAAACGGATTTTTCACCTGTAATCATCAAAAAATACACCCCTGCTTTTAGTTTTTGTCGACATTTGTATGCAACTTATCGTCGCTTCCTGACCACCGTGGCGTCGCAGATGGTGATCCATCCAAAGTGCTATGCGCTATCGGAATGGCTTGACATCTGGACTCTTCTCGAGTCGCGATTATTTACTGTATATTTCTATGAAAATTTGTACGCGCCGACATTTTAGAGGTTTTTTCCAAAGTTTCATGAAAATGTTTAGAGTTGCACATTTATTTATTCTGCATCGCGAGAGGGTATTGATGCGAAGCCGTGTACAAACAAAAGTTATTCAAGTAAGAATTAATTTCATGGTTTTTTAGTGAACTTTATTGCCAAATAACATAATTACATGTAAATAAATTGGACGCGTGCAGAGCGCGGGTGAAAGGCTCTTCTTTTGTTGAAAATTCGTCTTTTTGGTTTGTAAATTCATCAATTCCATTGCAATTTTCTCTCTTCTTGGACTTACAAGTTTCTTTTCGTTGAAAATTCCACTATGGTGTTGAAATTTCATCATTTTGGTTTGAAAATTCATCCCTTTTTTTAAAAAATTCACCTTTTTTGGACAAAAATGCAACTACCTGGTTAACAATTAATCTGATTTTGTTAAAAATTAACTTTTTTCATTGAAATTTCCGTTGCTTTGTAGAACATTCTTATTTTTGTCTTTGAAATTCAACAATTCGGTAGAAAATTGAACAAATTGGTTAATAATTTATGTATTTTGTTGAAAATTCTTTTTTTTGGATAGAAAATCATTTTTTTTTTTGTTGAAAATTAATTTTTGTAACAGAAAATTCAACTATTTTGTTAGGAACTCAACTCATTGGTTGAAAATTAACATTTTTGTTGAAAATTCAACTGTTTTGTAGAAAATTTCGCTATTTTCGCTTGAAAATTCAACAATGTGGTAGAAAACTTAACTATTTGGTTGAAAATGTATGTATGTTGTTAAAAATTTGTCTATTTTTATAGAAAATCAATTTTTTGTATTAAAAATGCAACTGTTAGTTTGAAAAATTATCTATTTTATTTAAGCATTCAAGTATTTTGTTGATAATTCGTTCTTGTTGGTAAAATACAACTGCTGTTTATTTCAAATTAAAGCTTTTTTATGAAACATCAACTATTACATGTTTTATTAAAGAATATATTCTTTTAAATGAACATTTAACTATTATATTTTTGCTTAAAATTGATCTTGTTAGTATGAATATTAAATTATTTAGTTAAAAATTTTGATAAAGGGAACAAATATAAATTGAAAATTATTCAAATAAAATTTAGACTAACATCAAACTCATTGTTCAGACCATTTAGTTGAAAATGTATGGGATTTTTTTATAAATTCATCTTTTCAGTAGCAAATAAATCTTCATGGTTGAGAATTCAACTATTTGATAAAAAATGTATGTATTTTGTTGGAAATTCATCTCTTCTGGAAGTAAATGAATCTTCCTGGTTGAAAATTCAACTATCTGGTTCAAAATTGCTGTATTTCGTTAAAAATTCATCTTTTCAAAATAAGCTATTATTTAATAAATATACGCATGATTATTCTATTTTTCACCTTGAATCACAAATTGCGTAATTTCTTATATGGATGTCCAATTTACAATAATTATTTATTTTAATTTCAATAATTCTTAATTATACGCGGTTTAAATTGCGCACCAACAGCGGCCAATGAGGGCAGCTGCGCCAGGCAAGCGCAGTAGCTCTACATGCCAAATTTGGGATCGCTGGGCAAAGGGACCAGGTAAGAAGCTATACAAATACAATCGATGAACGGATGAGAAGGAATCGGTTTAATTGTCTAATATAATATTTCAGAATATTCGTGAATATTCAGGAATACTTCAGAATATGTGGGAAAATTTCGTGAGAGTAGCAGGAGTATCGAAGTGGTCGGCCCCTCGAATGGAAGGTTCCCCTCAGGTCCCAGTGGAACGTTCCTGGCACATTGCCGATCGGCGTACTTTTTGCACGTTCCGGGAACGGTCCTGGAATGTTCCGAAGGTTTCCGCGGAACGTTTCTTAGAGGAAGAGTATGGTAAAACCGGGTACTTTGATTTTTATGGCATCGTGTCGAAAAGCGAAAAGCTAAACAGCTTTTATTTGAAGTGAAAAGTTTCCTGAGCCTCTTTAACTACAAGAACACGTTTTATTGGCTCAAGACGTCTGTAAATATAGAAAAATTATTCATAGCATTATTCCCTCCAACGGAAGAAATGACATAAAATTAATTTATTGGACATTTTTTTTCGCCACCCTATTTGTTATAGTATAGTATTCATACTAGGTCACCAATTTGGGTTCATACCAAAAAAGTGAAGACTATGTAATTTTTTAGAAGAATTGAATGGGGCTTTTAGTTTTTCCTTATCTCGTATTTCCAATCAAATTGTTAAAAAAATTTGAAAATAATTTTTTTTCTCGAGAAATCATATATTAGTTTTTGCGCTACAGTAAACCCTCCTCAACACGTCCCAGATGGAAACACACTGCTGGTGCAGTAATGGTCCATTACAGATTGCCAGAGTCTCAGTACTGGCATGTGGTACTGGCGCAGTAATGCACGCTAGTACTGCCGTGTGGTACTGGCGTGGTACTGGCACCAGTACTGGTTCTGTACTGGCAAACCGCTGCTTTACGATTGACCCACGTCCAAAAATATTTTTTAATTTAATTGTTGATTTTATTTCTTTTGGTTCATATATATAAAAATATCAACTTTCTATCCCTTACATATTCTTAACATTACATCAAAATCGACTAAGAAGTGAATTGACTCGGTTTCTGGGGCACATTTTCTCCGATTTGACCCTCGTCCGCAAGGACATTTTTTAATTTTATTGTTGATTTCATTTCGTTTGGTTGATATTTTTAATAATATCAACTTTCCAACTGTTACATATTCTAAATATTATATCAAAATCAATCAATAAGTGAATTGACGCGGTTTCCGGGCGTATTTTGTCTAATTTAACACACGTTCGCACAAGCATTTTTTGATTTTATTGTTGATTTTATTTCGTTCGGTTGATATATTTAATAATATCAACTTTCCAACTTTTACACATTCTTTATATTTCCTGAAAATCGACCAATAAGTGTATTGACCCGGTTTCCGGGGCCATTATAGTCCGATTTGACCCACGTTTGAAAGTATATTTTGTGATTTGATTGTTGATTTTTATTAGTTTGGTTAATATATTAAATATTATCAACTTTCCAACTGTTACATTTTCCTAATATTACATAAAAATCGACCAATAAGTGAATTGGTACGGTTCCCGGGGCACATTTTGTCAGATTTGTCCCACGTCCGCATGGGCATTTTTTGTTTTTATTGTTGATTTTATTTCGTTTGGTTGATATATTCAATAATATCAACTTTGCAACTGTTACACATTCTTAATATTCCTTCAAAATCGACCAATATGTGAATTGACACGGTTTCCGGGGCACATTTTGTCAGATTTGGCATACGTTCGCTCGGACATTTTTTGATTTTATGGTTATTTTCATTTCGTTTGGTTGATATATTCAATAATATCAACTTTCCAACTATTACATATTCTTTATAATACATCAAAATCGTCAAATAAGTGAATTGATACGGTTACCGGCGCACATTTTGTCAGATTTGACCCATGTCCGCCCGGATATTTTCTGATTTCATTGTTGATTTCATTTCGTTTGGTTGATATATCTACTAATATCAACTTCCCAACTGTTACATATTCTTAATATTACTTAAAATCAGGGGTCCGACCGAAACGAAACAAAATACTTTCGTGATTTTCGTTCTGCTTCCATACTGCCAAGACGTAACTATATTCACTCGGCTTCGGTTACGTTATTCAAAATACCGAAATTGTAACGAAATTTTCTAATCACGCGTATTTTGAAAAAAAATAGTTTATTCGAATCCTTGTGCACCTTATGTAAATATTAAAAGGCAGACAGGTAAAATATCAAGTTATAACAATTTCGTTTTTAATTTTGTTCCAATCTGTCAAAACGTAACGAAAAGTAAACAAAAGATTCGGTACTTTTTGGACAACGTAACGTAACGAAACGATAGTTTTGGACGGATCCCTGCTTAAAATCGAGCAATATGCGAATTGACACGGTTTCCGGGGAACATTTTGTCTGATTTGACACACTTACGAACGGATATTTTTTTATTTGATTTTCGGTTTTATTTCGTTTGGTTGATATGGGTAATTGTCAAATTGAAGGCAAACTTGAAGTCCCAATAATATAACATTAACTTAGAAGCTCGTGCCGCTTTTTTTTTAATTTTAATAAACACTTATTATCATCCTCTACAGAATGGGCAGTTCCTTTTTTTCATTTCTGTTCCTATTTACTTTAATTTAATATAAGAACACCCGAAACGTCATTACCGTACGGCGTCCCAACCTCACTTTGCACAAGGATAAACTGATTTTCTCCGTTTTTTTTTACAGTAACCTGAAAAACGCTTAACGTGTGAAGTCTGTAAACTTCACATGAACATAAATTTAATGTATGCACATTTTTTTAATTCAAATAAATAATATTTCAAAAGCCTTGATGTCTGTCCCTCAATTTTTTCCATTTCAGAAGTCATTACCGTACGTCTGTTTTTCTAGTAAAATATTGTAGTTACAGTTGAGTAATAAATACAAAAATATTAGGCGTATTGTTTAATACAAGTTTTTATAAAATTGAGCCTAAAATATTAACTCTCTTTTCTGTGAATCCGATATTAAAACTGAAAAGTGAATCTTGACAACAAAAAAGTCATTGCCGTACGTGCGTTAAAAACCATTTTCGAAGTGAAAAAAATTTATGAAAACAATTCCGTTACTTGCTTGGTGGTGCTTTCTTTCATAAGTAGGTGACTTTTGATAATCAAAATTTGTTATTTTTTTATAAAAAATAAAAAAGGTTAAACTTTAACATTTTTCTCGCATCATTACCGTACGGTACAATAGAACAGCGTACGACTGATTATATGCGCGTGCCCATGGATTCATTATTATTTCTTATTTTCATAACTGCCCCTTTTGGATTTAAAATAGTTACATGTGATAAGATCAATTTCCGTTATGAAATATTTAATTCCTAATAATAATATGATTGCCACTGTAGGTGCTGAAATTTGCCTACAATTTGACAATTACCCATATATCTAATAATATTAACTTTCCAACTATTACATATTCTTAACATAATAGAAAATTCGACCAATAAGTGAATTGACACAGTTTCTGGCCAAATTTTGTCAGATTTGACCCACGTCCGCCCGGGCATTTCTTGATTTTAGTTCGTTTGGTTGATTTATTCAATAATATCAACTTTTCAACTGTTACGTATTCCAAATATTACATCAAAAACAACAAATAAGTGAATGGACACGGTTTCCGGGGAATATTTTGTCAGATTTGACCCACGTCCGCACGGATATCTTCTGATTCTATTGTTGACTTCCTTTCGTTGGGTTGATATTGTTGGCAATGTGCAGATTATTAAACATTAAATAAATGGAAAGACGAATGAATGGGAATAGATAAAACAGGATTTGACACACAAACACTCACAAGTGAAAAACACCAATTTATGCTGGATAAAACACGCAGGTTTGTTCAAGTAAACGGGTATGCACTTTAAATTGGGAAATTGATATGTACTGAGAAAAATACCTTAAGATGGAAATACTAAAAAGAGTGAACATCTGAACTACTCTGAGGATAGACTTTACGCGCCGCTGGTCACGCTCAGACTAACCAATGTTGCTAAGGACCAGTATGACAGTCCTTCAAATCCTTAGAATTTAGACCTTAGAATCTGTAGATTGTCTTATATACTTTAAGCTTTCCTTACAATTATAATGACTCTAAATCGTGGCATATCTAACACCCTTCCTCAACGATTGAACCTTAATGTCTCTCAATCAATCCACACTGTTTTCGAAAAGTTGAGAATTTAATAGCATCAAGCAGTTTAGTCAACATGTCCGCTAACATGAATTCTGTCGGGCAATATTCAAAGAACATTGTACCTGTATCTTTAAGCCTCTGACATAATGAAAGTTGGTTGCAATATTTTTCGTCCTGGCACTATATCTTTTATATGTAATTAATTTTAAACACCCTGTATTGTCTTCAAAAATCTTCGTTGGTCCATGTTGAATTATTCTAAATTCTGATAACAATTGTCTCAACCAAGATCCTTCTTGTGCTGCCTTTCCAAGTGCAATATATTCTGCCTCCGTCGAAGACACCGATACACAATCTTGCTTCTTACAAGCTGATGGTGGCTCCATTGAACTTGAATACGTAGCCCCTGTTAGACTTCCTGTCAATTTTATTTTGTGCCCAATCTGCATCTGCGTAGCCCATCAATGAATCGCCGTCTTCACTGTTAGGATCTCCAAGCTTCAGTTTTAAATCCTTGGTGCCCTTAAGATACCTTGCGACTCTTTTTGCCTCATTCCAATCGGATTGAGTTGCGCCTATATTATGCTCGCTAAGGATTGTGATGCTTGCTGCAATGTCAGGCCTTGTATTAACGGTGATATAAAGAAGCTTTCCAGGACTTGCATGTTGGTGGCGGAAGCGAGAACGTGGTTACTGTCAGGTGGTGAGAGGATTTACAGAATTTGTGTGGTAGGTGCGAGTGGAGTGTGAGGGTGGAAGGCGAGGAGGTGAGTAGGATTGTGTGGGGTGGATTGTAGAGATAAAAAGTAATCTTAAGCGTAGGTGTGAGGTGGGATTTGAGTAAATTGAGAAAGTGAGGTTAGGTTAGCAAGGAATTTAGGGAATTTGTGGTCACGAGTCTTGGGCCTTCGAGGCTCAAGGGTGGTGCTCGGAAATTTGGGGGGGGGGGGGTGTTAAGTGAGAGGAAGGGGTGTCTGCAAGGGCTGTGAGGAATTGAAAAAAAAGGAAAAAAGGGAAATAAAGGGAAAATTTGGCGGCAATAGAGACAGCATTTTGCAGAGACATCTGGCGGTTGCGGAGGGTACTATCGACAATATCTACGTTCTGCAGCACGCGGTGGATAGAGAATTAGCGAAGAAGGGGACGAGAGTGTACACGTTTTTTGTGGATCTCAAAAGCGCGTTTTCGTCGGTGGGTAGGGGGAGGTTGCGGGAGGCGACGGAAGATAGGGGAGTAGAAAGAGATTTATTTGAGAGGATAAGGGAGATATATGAAGAGACCAAAGACAAGGTAAGAGAAGGGGAGGGGATTTCGGAGGGATTCTGGATGGATAGGGGGTTAAGGCACGGGTGTCCACTTAGCCCAACGCTTTTTGCGATTTTAATTGCGGATATGGAAAGTAAACTGGAGGCTGGGGTGGTAGGAAGAGTCAGGATAGGAGGGGTTAGAATTTAGTCACTAGCGTATGTAGATGACATAGTGTTGCTGGCAAATAGCGAGGACGCCTCAATGGAGATGATGAAGAGGTTGAGAAGATACCTGGATAAGAATGGGTTAGAGCTGAATGCGGAAAAGTCCAAGGTTATGGTGTTCAGAAAAGGAGGGGGAAGGGATAAGGGAGGAGAGTGGAAGTGGAAGGGAAAGGAGGTGCAGGAGGTAAAAGAGTTTGTGTACTTTGGCTTCGTGTTTCGGAGGAATGGGGGAGTGGATGGTCACATAAAAGTGAGAGTGAGGAGGGCAAATGTGGTGATGAGGCAAGTGTGGGGCTTGGGAAAGAAGCTATTCGCAGATGATTTTGGACGGAGAATGAAACTGTTTGATTCGCTATTGATGAGTGTGCTATTGTATGGAGTGGAGGTGTGGGGGTGAAAGGAAATTGAAAAGGTAAATAGAACGTAGGATAGGTATGTAAAGTGGACCCTGGGGTTGTGAAAGAACACGCCTGAGTATATTGTCAGGAGGGAGACGGGGAGAAGGAGTGTAGGGATTCTAGCAGGGAGCAGGGCGTGTAAATATGAGGAGAAATTTTTGGAAGAGGGCGGCAGTAAGCTGGTTAGGGAGTGTTGGTGGGAGAAGGAGAACAGGAGAGGGGAAAGGAAAATGGAGGCTGAGAGGGAAAGGTATTTTAGAATTAATGGACTGCAGATGGATGAAGTGAGAAGGATGCACGAGGAAGGAAGGAAGGTTTATGACTTGGTGAAGCAGAAGCAGGGTTCATGGAGTGTTTCAACAGGTTCTGGCTCTCGCGGGAGAAAAGGATGTGTGAACTGTGGAGAAATGACGGATGCAAGAGTGGAGCACTGGTTGGAGGAGTGCGTGGAGGTGGAAAGAAGTGAGATAAGCATGGAGGTATTGTTGCATGCAAAGGAGGGAAAAAGGGTAGTAGCATGGGTGAAGGAAGTGTTGGGTAAAATGGTGATGGAGAGAAGAAAGGAGGAAGAGGAATGGAGACGGAAAGATTGTAAATAGGAGAGAAAGTAGATATAAGTAAGATGTAAATATTGTAAATAGTAGATAAGTAGTAGGTATTAGAGCGAAAACAGAGGTTGGCAAGCGAGGCAGTGTGAAAAAGTAGGGACATGCGAGCGAGGCGAGGCGAAGCGAGGAAGGCACGGCGATAAGAGCGTGCGGCTTAGAGATAAGGAATGGATGGATGTTAATTTTTAAGGGTTAGTTTCAAGAAAATTCTGTAAAAATGGAAGTCTAAGCTAATCAATTTTTTAAGGCCAGCAGGCTGAAAAATAAACGTTTTACCAAGAAGCTTTCCGAGGAGTCTTCGATAGCAATTATTATCTTCCATGGGTTCTTGAATTTTCTCTAGTTGTTACGTATCCAGTATCTTACGAAATTTTTTATATTTTTGCTTCCTGCAGACCAGTTGTTCCCAACATTTTCTCAATGTATTGTGACTGGTTGAGAGAAAAAATTCCGTCTGTATCTTGGTCGATCTTGGTTTGAAGAATTAGATCCTTGTCTCTGCTGGCAAGTATTAAATCATTCACGTAGCTGATCAAATATATTCTTCCTTTCTGAGTTTCTTTGAAGAAATAACAAGGGACTGCTTTCCCTTGATTAAATCCAAGATCCTGTAATGTTGTATTTAGTTTCTCGTTCCAAGATTTTGCTGCTTGTTTTAGGCCATAAAGAGATTTATTTAATTTGCATATAAGATGCTCTTTACCCTGGACTTCAAAACCCTCTGGTTGCTTCATTAAAACATTTTCTTTTAGATCCCCATTTAGAAACGCAGTATTAACATCATAATGGTACACCTGTAATTTATATTCACCTGCGATGGTCAGCAGCGTCCGGAAGGTAGTTGCTCTCACGACAGGTGCGAAGACTTCGTCGTAGTCAACTCCGAACTTTTGTGAGAATCCTTGAGCTACGGGTCTTGCATTGTGTTTTTTTTTGCATTTTTTTATTTTATTGTTGATTTTATTTCGTTTGGTTGATATATTCAATAATATCAACTTTCCAACTGTAAAACATTCTTAATATTTCTTCGAAATCGACCAGTGAATTTAACCCACGTACGCACGATTATTTTTCTATTGTATTGTTGATTTTATGTCGTTTGGCTAAAACACTTAATAATACCAAATTCCCAACTGTTACAAATTCTTAATATTACATCAAAGTCGACAAATAAGCGAATTTACATGGTTTCCGGGGCACGTTTTTTCAAATTTGTCCCACGTCGGCACGAGCATGTTTTGATTATATTGTTGATTTTATTTCGTTTGGCTAATACTTTTAATAATATCAACTTTCCAACTGTTACACATTCTTAATGTTTCTTCGAAATTGACCAATAAGTGAATTGACACGGTTTCCGGGGCACATTTTGTCCGACTTGACCCACGTCCGCACGGGTATTTTTTTATTGTATTTCATTTCGTTTGGTTGATATGTTTAATAATGTTAGCATTCCAGCTGTTACACAGTCTTAATATTTCTTCAAAATCGACGAATAAGTGAATTGACACGGTTTCTCGGGCACATTTTGTCCGATTTGACACACGTCCGCACGGATATTATTTGATTTGATTGTCGATTTTATTTCTTTTGGTCGATGTATTTAATAATATCAACTTTTCCACGGTTATATTATCCTAATATTACATCAAAATCGACCAATAATCGAATTCACACGGTTTCCGGGGCACATTTTATCAGATTTGACCGACGAGCACACGGATATTTTCTGATTTCATTTTTGATTTCATCTCTTTTGGTTGATATATTTATTAATATCAACTTTCCAACTGTTACATATTCTTAATATTACATCAAAATCGACAAATAAGCGAATTGACACGTTTGCCGGGGCACATTTTGTCCGATTTCACCTACGCGTCCGCACAGGCATTTTTTGATTTTATTGTTGATTTTATTTCGTTTGGTTGATATATTCAATAATATCAACTTTTCAACTGTTACGTAATCTTAATATTACATCAAAATCGACCAATAAGAGAATTGACACGGTCTCCGGCCCACTTTTTCCACATTTGACCCACTTCTGCACAGGCATTTTTCGATTTTATTGCTGAATTTATTTTGTTTGGTTGATATATTAAATAATATCAACTTTCCAACTGTTAAATATTCTCAATATTACATCAAAATCGACCAGTAAGTGAATTGACACGGTTACCGGGGCACATTATGTCCGATTTGACCTACGTTCGCACGGATATTTTTTGATTTTGTGGTTGATTCCATTTCGTTTGGTTGATTTATTTAATAATATCAACTTTCCAACTGTCACATATTCTTAATATCACATCAAAATCAACCAATAAGTGAAATGACACGGTTTCCGGGCACATTTTTACCGATTTGACTCACGTCCGCACGAATATTTTTTTATTGTATTGTTGATTTTATTTCGTTTGGCTAATACTTTTAATAATATCAACTTTCCAACTGTTACACATTCTTAATATTACATCAAAATCAACCAATAAGTGAAATGACACGGTTTGCGGGCACATTTTGTTACATTGGTCCCACGTCCGAACGAATATTTGTTTATTGTATTGTTGATTTTATTTCTTTCGGTTAATATATTTAATAATATCAACTTTCCAACTGTGATATATTCTTAATATTACATCAAATTCGACCAATAGGTGAATTGACACGGTTTCCGAGGTACATTTAGTCGGATTTAACCCACGTCCGCACGGATATTATTTGATTTGATTGATGATTTTATTTATTTCGGTTTATGTATTCAATAATTTCAACTTTCCAACGGTTACATCATCTTAATATTTCATCAAAATCGACCAATAATCGAATTCACGCGGTTTCCGGGGCACATTTTATCAGATTTGACCGACGAACACACGGATATTTTCTGATTTCATTGTTGATTTCATTTCTTTGGGTTGATATATTCAATAGTATCAACTTTTCAACTGTTATATATTCCTAATATTACATCAAAATCGACCAATAAGTGAATTGACACGGTTTCCGGGGCACATTTTGTTATATTTGTCCCACGTCCGCACGAATATTTGTTTATTGTATTGTTGATTTTATTTCGTTCGGTTGATATATTTAATAATATCAACTTTCGAACAGTCACTTATTCTTAATATTACATCAAATCAACCAATAATTGAATTGACACGGTTTCCGGGGCACATTTTGTTATATTTGCCCCACGTCCGCACGAATATTTGTTTATTGTATTGTTGATTTTATTTCGTTCGGCTAATACTTTTAATAATGTCAACTTTCCAACTGTTACATATAATTAATATTACATGAAAATCAACCAATAAGTGAATTGACCACAGAAAAAACTGGGGTTTCCATTAGAACCCGTTTTTGGTTCCAAACGAGCTGCAACAAAAATGAACCCCACTTGCTGAAAAGGAACCCAAAACGATGAATGAGCTCTAAATGGTACCTCATTTGGGGTTCGAAGGGATCCCAATTGCAATTGAGCCTATTTCTAAAGAATCTATTTTTTGCTTTGCCCACTTCAACATTTTGTTTAATTAATAATACATTTTTTACCTCAAAGCACACATTTAATCAAACTCTGATGTATATAACTTAATGAAGACAATGGAGGCACAAAATATTACCGTAATTAAAATAGATATAATGGCATTATAAATATCATTTGCAGATTATGTATCAAACTTCTAAACATAAAGCTTTATTCATATCCAAGAAACTTTTCGTCGTAAGTAGGGATGGGGAGTGACCGAAGTTGACGCCGACAAACCCTGTCATCTGACCGATTCCATGAAATTTCACGGTAATCGGTGACATCATTGAAATCGTTGAAATCATCTTATACATCGATATTGGAACGTTTTTTAGCAATAAATTGTTACAGGAATATTGCACAAGTTACTTATATGTTGTTTTCAGGTCGCAAATGTGGAAAATAATTCAAAAATATATAAATAAGTTGTATTTTGTGAATCCTAACCTTCAAAAGTGTAAGTATAGGCGGAAAAGTTTGAATCGGTGCTGCAGGAAATTAATTTCAATGTAATAAATAAGTGTTAAATAAGTAAATAAGATGTACAATTGTGGAAATATTTTTAATGCATAAATTTTTAAAAGAAATACATGTGCAATAGTTGAATTCTGTGTACATTTGAAGTGACATTTGTTATGCATATATTATAGAAATCAGGGAAGTCATATTGTAAAAAAAAAAATTACAAGAGGAAAAATCGGGAAATATTGAACATGAATTTTTAGTCATTATGAAATTCTATAAGTTTGTTTAAATTTAATTGTTTTGATGAAAATTCAACTACATATCTCTTTAAAAAGGCATCTTTTTTTGTTCGAAAATGCAACTTTGCTCAATTTTCGTGTTTTTGGATAGAAAATTTCTCCACTTGGAGCAACAATTCATCTTTTATGGTATCAAAGTCATACTTTTTGTTGAAAATGTAACTATTCAGTTCAATATTTATCATTCTTGGATGAAAACTGCCTATTTGTTGGAAATTCAACTTTTAAGGCAGATAATTCAACTGCCTTCTAAAAATTCTTTTTCACTTCAAAATTTAACTGTTTTTACTTTTGAAGTTTAATCTCTTTTATTTGAAGATTCAAATATTTGGTTAAAAAGTAGTCTTTTTTTTATCGCAAACTCAACTGTTTTGATGAATTTGTCGTTTTGGATAGAAAATTCGTCCTTGTGAATTCAAAAATTAATCTTTTATGGTGAAAAAGTAATCTTTCTTGGTTAAAAATGCAATTATTTCCTGAGAAATTATTCTGCCTTATAGGAAATACGAAATTTTTCGTAAAATAAATTATTATATAATATTTATTATTTCTAAGTAAACTTCTATCGCTAATATATATGGAGTCTTCCATCTAACCAAAAAAAAGGGTTGTACGGTTCGTTACTTGTAATCTTATATTAAAACAATTAATTATTACATAACACGTAATTTTACGTAAGTTATAAATAAATAAAAATGTATTCATGAAAGATTAATTTTATTTCATATACTCTTACTGCTCCTTTTAAAATATACCTATACACGCGTACTTATACTCGCAGTTTACTGCACTCCAGTAAACAAAATAACACTCTAAAATGTTTTATTCTGTTTTATTGTATTAGAAGTTGAAACACGACACCAAATTATTTCAAAAATGTATAACTCATTGAAATTATCAATGTTCACAATTCAAAAATTCGCGGAACTTTATAGGTTATGTTGTCACAAAACTGTACTTTTTTACATTCCAAGCTCTTATTCTATATCTGCTATCAATAAAACTTCTTCCATTTACAGTTGAAACGTATCTCACGATTCATTATACTTCAAAGATATCTAGTTTTTACGTAATTAGATGATTTCACTGATTTCACGCTGACCGTCAGGTGACGGTGAAATTTCCTGAAATCGGTCAGATGACGGTCACTCCCCATCTCTGGTCGTAAGTGATCGGTTGATCGGAAGCGAGGAACGAATTCTGCTCCCAAACCGCACTGCGCATGCGTCGCACCAACAGCCTCACTGAATGTATTTATTTATGCAAATTTATTTATGTCTGTTCTGTCTAATTAAATTTGAGGTTTATAATAATAAAGTTATACGAAAAATGAAAATCGACATGTGATTTGGAGTTATATTTAATAATAATATGGTATGTACCAAGTTCACGCTAAATTACTTTAAAATGGACTATCATGTGAAATTCGTGATTATAACTTACAAATATAAAAATTGTCATTATACAGGTTATAAATGTATTTAAATTCGTAATTATAATTTTATATTAAAATATACTTGAGAGGATTCTCTTTACTTCACTGCTCAATTTCATGTTTTATTCCTTTGAAAGAGACCAGCATATAAACTTTGAGGTTATAACCTAAAAAGATTGAAACTTATTGTTATAAAGTTTATTTCATTCCTGCTTATAAAATCCCATTTCAAACACACTTCAAGCAATTCTCTTCATTCATTAGGGTGGTCCCAATTACTTGTGTTGAACAATAACTCAATAAATAGGATTTCGAATATTATTGTTCGATGCCTGTTTTGAGTTTTCGCGCCTTTGGTACCTTTCGGTAAACTAGATATCTGTTAAAGGCAAATGCAGATCTTTACACGGTGAATAGAATCTTCAAGGAGTAAGAGGTTATAACTAGGTTTTGCGACATACTTTACTTTGATTGATGAGAAAACATTTATTTAGTGTTGACCATGTCTCGAGTAATTTTTTTTTGTTACATCACACTTTCAAGAATTATTATATTGTACGATTTTTATTCTACAACGTTTATATTCATGAAATAAACCGGGACTAATATGATGGACACCATGCCCATGGTATGGGGTATGCTGACCCAAATGCAAGACCAACGAATGAATTAAATATCAAATAATGACATTGTTAAAAAACGGATTTAAGTAATGAAATATGCAACCTGATAATGTGAGCTTCTCCCCAAATAATACAGCAATCAAAATCACATTTCAATTATAATT
Source organism: Andricus quercusramuli (assembly GCA_932178445.1). NCBI lineage: Eukaryota > Metazoa > Arthropoda > Insecta > Hymenoptera > Cynipidae > Andricus > Andricus quercusramuli. Next base: position 2,789 of record CAKNXH010054946.1, on the reverse strand, counting down.
TAAAGGACATTTCCTTCAAAGCCCGACACCATACCTCACTCTCCCCTACACTTAAAAATTCTAATCAGTTTCACGAGTTCACGATAATAGCGCTCCCAATGTCAAAACCCAATAAAGTCTCAACTTGGGGGAAAATGTGCGAGCCAATAACATCACTGCGGTAGAGCAGACGGGCTTAGCTATTGGCTGAGCTTATCTTAATAGTGCTTGGTGAAGAATATGCTTGTGAACATTTTTTAATATTGAATTTCAAAAGTTTGTTAACTGTACATGTCAAATTTGTTTTTTTTAATAAGTTTTAAGACTAGGTTAAAAATGGTTTAGCTAAGGGATGAATTTTCACTTACAATCAATAGAATCGCACTACATTTCAAATTATCAATTGACAATTGGTTTTAAACCATGGTAATTTAAAGATGGTTCCGACCTAAAACTTTTTGCTTATTAACAATTCGAAAATAAGTGAATCTTAACGAGTAAAAAGAAATATGAATTATTTTGAAAATAATAGTTGTTATTATTAAAGAATTTTTTGCCCTCTAACCTCATTTCTGCAAATTACCTTATATCCATAACATATTCCAACTTACATAAAGACTTTGCTTTTCCCGAAAATTGTGCGCATAATAAATAATAATATTGTTTGTGTTTTCTTTACCGACATATTCTGTAAATCGCGACATTACCAACCCGACTTTGCAAGCGGCTGGTTTGTGAATGCGCCTTCATGTTGTTCTTTTCAAGTGCGCTCTAAACCAGCGTTTCCCAAACTGCTACCGCGGGTAGATACCCTACCGCCCGGTAGGGGGATGCCACCCCGAGCCCGGTAGGCCCGGTAGGCTCCCCGCTGCGAGCAGACGGCTGCTTTCGTATACCTGCCACGAATAACCCTTTCATTGTTGCGAGATAATGACCAGTTAGAATAACTGAAATTATAAAGACATGGTTCAATTTAATTTTAATTAGCTGAATGAAATCCGTGAAATAATTTGAGAAAAATGAAAGAAAAGTTCTTGAAAATCGGTTGATATCTGCACTAACGAAGGAAACATTTACAAATCTTGTTTTTATATAAATGGGACCTCTCAGTGTAACAAAAGTGCGATAACTCTCGAAGTTCTTATCCGATTTTCGTCTATCTTTTTTTTAAAATTTTTGTCATAATCTAACAAGTCTAACGCATCATATTAAAGTTTAATTTATTATTATTTTACCAAATTTAATTTTCCTCAACCGACTCTAATTCTCTAACAATGGGAAGGTCGCGCTAAGCAAGCATCCGCGTCCGAATGGCAGGCGTCCAGTGTCTCTTGGGTTCCAGTATTGTGAAAAAATTTGAGGGTGGCGACCCTACCGCTCCCCAGAAAGTGCGAAAAAAGTTTGGGAAACGCTGCTCTAAACGAACCCTTTCGGGTCTCTGAAGGTATCTATTGGAGCTCAAGTTCGAAAGGATTAGAGGAGTCACGTTAGACGTTAAAAATCCAAAAGCTATCAACCCGGGCTCCATCCACCGATTTTGATGAAACCTTTTGCATTGTGTTGCCCAATATGTCTATTGGAAAGTTAAACAAAAAATCTTGTACGCTCATTGTTATTTAGTTATTTAAGCCAATAATTATAAATTATTTCGTATATGCATATATTCCCAGAGAAGAAGGCGGTAAATTCTACATTTTTTATGTCATATGGGTAACCAAGGAAATGAGGAAAACATTTTTACAAAAAAAATGTATAATATTATGTCAAGGCAAGTGTTAAATAAATTGTTCCCGAAAGTTTTGACGGACAGTCGCGCAAGCGGCGTCGCAAAGCCTATGAGTATGGAAACTATCCATCCTCTCCGAAAACGTTTTCGTTCTTGCAATTAAATTTTTGACAGGAAAAGGTCATTTACCTGAGTTTGTAAGTATACAGGTGGGCGACCAAGGAAAAGTGAGGGGAAGGGAGGAAAGATAACAGTTGCATTTTCGCAAAGGTATCTGAGTTTAGTTTACCAAAAGCATGGCTAAATCTGTTAAGTTTTTACGGAAACGTTTTCCGTGAAAAAATGTAATTCTTGCATAATTATTGATTCATTTCAATTTACCGTCATAACCTACTCAATTCTATAACAATTTTAATTAATTATGACAGGGCCGGCGCAGCCAATATTTTGCATGTCTGGAGTTTGTAAAGGGGGTGGGAGGGAGGGGGGGAGTACAAATTTTCTTTAGTTTTTGTTTATTTTAAAGAGAAGGTT
>CAKNXH010054945.1:13896-40976 GCA_932178445.1 Andricus quercusramuli | reverse complement strand
CACTGGAAAATATTCTTACCAATTTAACCAAAATAATGATTTTTAAAAATTCAAAAAAATTTTTTAGAAGTTTTAAAAGAATTTTGAAAGTTTTCAGGAGAATAAACAATTTTGAACGCTTCCATACATTATTTTCAAGGAACTAAATGATGACTCTAAATTAACATTTTTAGTCAATTAGAAAGTTAACTATGGCAAGTAATTAGTAATATAAAAACAATACATTTGAATTAATATTTCCTTCTCGAAATGAAATCGTAATGTAAAATAAACAGACTACTTCTTATTCATAGAATATATAATTATATAGTTTCCCTAACTACAAATTTTCTAGTATAAATAATAAAATATTTATAAAAGATATCACTACTCTACACTATTATAATATAGCATAAAAGAACTTGGATATTTAATAATTGAAATTTACTTTACCCTGTCTTTATAGGTATACTTATGAGGAAAACTGTTATTAAAAGAAGATTTTAACAAAAAAACTTACCTCTCCAAATAAATTTCTATGTGTTTTCTAGTAATAGGTGGTAACGGACTCTCACTATGGAAATCATTAAAAGTTTCTGCGGGTGACATACTTAACAGAAGTTGCTCTTCTTCTACATTATTTTCTTCAAAAGAAACGTTAGAATTGTTGTCGTAGTCTTCCAGTCTAAAGAAACAGTTCATTTATAAGTTTATAAATATTTAAAAACAATTTGTAGGTTATACCGTTGAATCAGATCTTCTTTCCTGCCACTAATCTTTGCATTTATTTTTTTCAAAAGCTCTTTTAACTCTGTAACCTTTAAGCCAGCGTATTTAGACATTTCTAAGCGATTATAATTACATGAACACTTTTTTATTCATTTATATATACGCTAAGGTTCAAATCGTTCGAATCAATCCGCGCGTACTACGACCATACGGATTTTGTCTCCCATCGACAGAAGATCTAGTACTCGGCTCGGTGCTGCCATCTACGATTAGTTTTGCATAATGAACCTCATTGAAAGTTTGTAATCACATAATTATAAGGTTTAAATACCTCAATTCAGTCAAATGTATAGAAAAATTCTTCAAAAAATGTTGAAAAATCTCATAGAAATTCGATTCGAAGTATTGAGTGTTTGTGAACTACTTCAATATAAGATCTATAGACTTCAGTTCTTTAAAATGTAGCTGCGCAGTCGCTACTGTGCGCAGGCAGCAACTTTTCCGCATCGCTCCCGCGGGGAAAAAAAGAATTCAAGTCTTAGAGAACATTAGCACGCGTTGAAAATTAAAATATTAAGTTTGCCAATAACCGTCACATCTCTAAATGGTAAATCCACTACCCGGGTGCACCGGAACGTGCACCAGGTCGTTCAAAACGTCATCTACGAGAACTTTTTTAGAATCTAAATTGTATCAATAGCCAAAATGACTACCAATGGTGAGTCGACGATCAGGATGTACCGGAACGTGCACCAGGTCACTTGGCACGTATCCTACGAGAACTGCTTTAAAATTCAAATTGTGTCAACATCCAAAATAATTAACAGTGATGAGTCGGCGATCCGGGTGCACCGAGTCGCGCACCAGGTAGTTTAGCACTTTTCAACTTTTCAACTTTTCCCATGTCATATCTTATTTAATCGATTCAAAAAATATAGAATTACGAATTCAACTTTTAAAATTATTTGCAATGCAAGCCTTTAATTTCATATAACTTATATAGACTTATTCTATATAGCTACTTAACATCTTATTAATCTTGAACCTACTAGAATTTGTAACCAAAAAAGAATTTGCGATTAAAAATTTGTTCGAAATTTAAAGTTTCCAAAATTTAAAAAATGTCAAAGATCCCGAAATTTGTAATTACCTAAATTTTGAACTAAATTTTCGAAAAATGATATTCTTCAAATTACTGACATTATAAATATAAAACTCCAGAAATTTCAATTTTCCGAAATCATTAACCTAGAATTTTCAAATCACAAAAATTTGTCAAACAGCCCTGCACAGCTGTAGCTTATATTTTAGATTTTTTTTTAATACCACATGTTATGTTAGCTGCGAGGTTTTCTCAGGAGCTCCGAATGCGTAGGTAGGGGGTTCGAACCCACAGCGAATAATAATTTTAATAGCGTGCGATTATTTGTGTAGTGATTGTTTGTGTGATAGTAAATAATTATGTGCTTAAATATGTGAATAAATATTAGAGCATAATGATAATAATAATGATAATAAAAAAGATTTTTTTTAGGCTAAAAATCGGCCATGATTTCATAGAATTGTTCTCTATAGTTTCGAGACTTCTCCGATGTAGATTGTATATTAGCTGGACTTTTAGATTTTCTAGAACTATTCTACGTTTTTCGCATTTTAGAGAATTCTGTATTAAATATTGTAGAATAGTTCGATGCAATGTAAAACCTAGAAGATTTTAACTTTTAATAAACTACCCGTCGTATCCTCTACTATAGGACTAGCTCTATAAAATTTAATTAAATTTTTTTTCCCGTGTACGTAAGAGCTTCTCAAAAAATTGACGAATTGACTCCAATCCTGTATTTATTTTATTAAGAATTTATACAGCTTAACTTAAAGAACAAGAAAAAACAAATTTAAACATCGAGTTCATAAAATTAGCAGACCACAAGTAAATGTCGAAAATTATGATGCCGAAATACGTACACTAATTTATTTCTTTTGAATTATCAATTTTGCACATGCTCACATTCTTCAGTGTGAGAAGAGTGCTTCTGCTTGCACATAAGCGTTAGATTCCGATTTTATTTGAAAAAATTTATCTCATTTCGAAGATTCTACTTAGTTTTCCCTACGCGAGAGTTTTAAATAATAATATTTCAATTTTCTCAAAACATTTTTCTCTTAATATATCACTGATTATCGGGTTAGCATATTTAGATTTCGATACTTCGTGCAAAATGAATCATCCTACCTGAGTTTACCTGTGACTACTGACCTAATTTACGGTTTAATTTGAATTTATATATGTGAATACGTGTATTTATGTATATTTCCGTACTGATTAAAGATATTTTTAATTGTACATTTTATATATGGGACAGAAAACTGTTTCAAATCAGGCAGATTCTATTTTCTATATTTTCAAAACACGAGAAAGTATTTGTTTAACGTCATTTCTAAAATTTTGATTTATTTTAATCTAATTCTTCAAGAGACGTAGGTTTCTTTCCCATCCTTCACTGCTGTGCTTTTTAAATTCTAATCGTGAGTCTACATCTTCACAAAATGCGCATTGTACACGTGCCGCTCTGGGAATAATTAATATACTTCAGGGTTACTGCAAAGGGACGATATGAGCTTTTTACGGAGTTTTTCAATAAGATTGGTTAAAATATGTTCAGTTAAACATAACTAAAGAAAAATACATTCAATTTTAGTAGAAAATTGCAAATTAACTGATTATTTCGTAAGAGATATTGCTATTCCGTGCGCTCACTCACTACCCCCACCCCCGCGTAAACGCACACTATCAGAAGCTGGCACCCTGCATTTTTTCATCATATAGGACCCCCTGAACATGAATCCGAAGAGAAACTGCGCTACACTATTTATGCATGCTCAATGTTTTTAAAAGCCGTCGTAATGTCGTATTGCCCGAGGATTCTCGCGATTCGTTCCGATAGTCCTTCAACGTATGGAATGCTAATAAACGATTTAATTTCCGCGTTTTGACCTATTTCATTGGTTCTAGGCTGTTCCTTTTTGGCCAAAATATTCAATCAGAGATTGATATTTTCTCTAACAAACTGTTGCGGGTAAAAGTTCTCATTGAGAGTGTCTTACACCAATCGCAAGTTACTTTGTTGAAACTGTTTATCGGAAAGGAGAATGGCTCTGTCGACCATATTGAACACTACGCTTTTTTTGTATTTTTGTGGGAGGTTAGAATCGAAATTAAGGCATCTGCCGGACCAGGTTGGTTTACGGAACCAATTGCAATTTATTTCCTGGCTATTGTTCCTGAGAAATGTGACATCTAGAAAATTTATTGCCCTATCTTGTTCTTTCTCTAAGGTGAATTTAATTCCAAAATCGTTCAGATTGAAAACTTGTAGAACATTGTCTACTTCGTTTTCTGGGAGAGCTACAAATATGTTGTCGACATAACGAACATACAGAGGTACCTGGAAACCTATTTTCGGTAAAATAAATGTTCCAAGGTTGTCCATAACTATATCGGCTAAAACTGGTGAAAGGGGAGAGCCCATTGGCAGCCCTCTTCTTTGGAAATACGTTTTTTCCTTGAAATTAAGGTCCGTGCTATCCAGACATAACCGAAGTCTTTCTTCAAAATCTTCCCACTGAATTTTTTTCTATTCGCGAATTTTATTCCACCGGCTACGGACCGCCTCAACTGCCTTCTCTTTCGGCACATTTGTGAAGAGAGAAACAACGTCTAGTGATGCAAACATGTGATTTTCTGGGATCCTAAAATTCCTAATTTTCTTCACTAAATCGAACCTGTTAAGCACTCTCGATTTAGGAGCTTCAATATTATTAGCAATAATATTTTTTAAGAAGGTTGCTAACTTGTAAGTCGCGCTACCTACGTATGAGATTATCGGTCTAAGCGGGGTACCTGTCTTATGGATTTTTGGCATACCAAAAATTCTGGAAGGGTTGGCATGATATACCTTCAGATTTTTAGCGGTGAGTTTATTTACGTATTCTTTTGATTCCCACTTTTTAACTAACTTGGTGACTTCCCTCGCAATTTTTCTCGTCGTGTCCTTATTTCTTTTCACGTAAGTATCCCGATCCTGCAATAATTCGTCCACTTTCGCGTCGTAATCGTCCCTTTTCATCGCGACGGTCGTGTGACCTTTGTCAGCTTTAAGAAAAATAATTTGAGGGTTTTCTTTCGCGAATTTTTTGGCCAGTTTGATATCTTTTAAGGGCTGTACGATTTTCGATTTTACCGCGTAGCCACAATTTCTAACTCCGCAAATAGTATTCGCTATATTCAGTCTAGCACGATCTTGACCTGCCTCTGGTATTTTTCTGATATTGGCCTCGACACTAGCTATCATGTCATAAACCGGCATTTGTTCTTTCTCAATTTTCAAGCAAAAATTTTTTCCTAAACTAACTACTTTGGCCACATTTTCTGGTATATCAACGCCCGATAGATTTTTAAACCACTTACCGTTCAATCTGGTGTTGTGAAATGTGTTTCTCTCTGATTGAGCATTATAAATCAGAGTATAAAATTTTTGTCTACATTTCAGTTTATGCTCCTCAAAAAACTTTGAAATTTTTATGTTTTGAAAGTTATAAAAATTATTGATCATGTCAATTGGTAGCATTGATGCTATTCTAACTTCCAAAAAGAAAATATGATTATGCAGCTGTCTCGTTGACTTGCATAGGTCATCAATTATAATATTCATGGTAGACCTCTGAAATCTGTCAGTTAGACGTGAGAATTGTCTGATACAACTACTGCTTTGAAAATCGACAAATTCTAGATCGAAATTCGTGATTTTTTTGGGTAAAATTCCTCTCCTTCTGCAGCGTCAGAGGAAAACTTTTTGATTCGACTGCTCCCTGGCGGACCGAACGAACGGAGCGGATACGCTACAGCGTATCCTTATAGTATCCACATCGTATCCTCTCCGTATCATGCAAGAAAAACTCATTAAAAAAAGAAAGATTAACATTTCACTTGTTGAAATTCGGATTCTACGTGAAATTTTGAGGTAAAAGGTCACAGAGTAATCGCAATAGTTTTTCTTGCAACATTAAAAACTTTTAATAAATATAATACTCATCGATGACGGGCGCTGAAGGCGACTTCAAACGCATCGTCATTCAGTAGCAGTTCATAGGCTTTTTCCGTCGACGATGCGTTTGAAGTCGCCTTCAGTCCACGTTATCGATAAGTATTATATTTTTTTAAAGTTCTTAATGTTGCAAGAAAAACTATTGCGATTACTCCGTGACCTTCTAACGCAAAATTTCACGTTGAATCCGAATTTCAATAAGTGAAATGTTCATCTTCCTTTTTTAATCAGTTTTTCTTGCATGATACGGAGAGGATACGATGTGGATACTATAAGGATACGCTGTAGCGTATCCGCTCCGTTCGTTCGGTCCGCCAGGGTTTAGCTAACTGAAGCTTGGCCTGGGACCAGCTTATAAGGAAAGAGACGATGTATTCACCGTCTCTGAAACTATCCTGGATGTGTCTATAAAACCCATTACCCCCCCTACCGGAGTGAGATGTCAAATCCCCTCGGTGATGAGTGCCATTGTGAAAATTGTTCTGTGACATGTTTACTTTTTTCTTGAAAAATTTCGGATTTAATTGACCCAATTATTTGAGTTATGATGAAGGATTTTTGCATTGGCATTAGGATCTTATGATTATATTCAATTAAAAACCATGCATTTCATAAATGTTAAGGTTGGCAAACGTTTCGACCACGGATAGGGATCCTCCTCAGTGCAGATATTCAATAAAAATAAGGTTTTTTTCCCCCCGCAAAAAACCAATAAGATTAAAATAAAAAACTCATGTATAAACTTATTGTTTCTACGTCGTACAGCTCCTCTCTCTCTCTCTCCCCCTCTCATTCACCCTCTCTGTGTGGTCTTCCCGTTTCGTTGCAGAAGGTGAGGTGATTGCGCGTGAAGTAAACCACTTCGTAATCCCACAAACACAATATTCACAAACTTCACAAGCACGTTCAACAGAAGCACACACTTGTACAGTTTGAAAAGAAGTTAATAATTCGAAAAAAAGACAATTATTCGTAAATTAGAAAACAAGTTTCTGAAAATTATGAGAAGTTAGTTTTTCGACGTAAAATTAGAAACATCCGCTCTGTTTAAAATCACGAAGAAAACTCAAAGAACATTCTCAGAGGTACTACCGTTTAACGACTTCAGAAAATGGAAAGAAAGATACTTTTAATTTTTAAAGGGCTGCGGTAGTAAAACTCAATGACAGCATGGGGTCCGGATTCTGGGTCACTCCACCCTCGACTCCATCGCAGGGCGACCATTGCCAACACGTGTTTTCAGATTTTTTTCCTCTGTACCACAGGCAAATAAATTTTTGAAAGGTTTGCTACGTCGGTTCTCAAATTGACCGCATTAATATTACCAGAAATGTGACCCATTTCCATCACCAGATGTTTACGATAGTGGCATTCATTCTCAAGAATTTTCGCGTTTTCAAAATCGAAAAAAATGATCCTTTTCAACGCTATGTCTAGTAAGCATTGACTGTTTTTCAGGGATCTTATTTATGTCCCTTCTGTGTTCCTTAACCCTCACTCATAACGGACGTTCACTTTGACCGATATAAACCGCATTGCATTTTGGCGTGAAAATTAAGAAAGAACAAATGCCGGTTTATGACATGATAGCTAGTGTCGAGGCCAATATCCGAAAAATACCAGATGCAGGTCAAGATCGTGCTAGACTGAATATCGCGAATACTATTTGCGGAGTTAGAAACTCTGGCTACGCGGTAAAATCAAAAATCGTACCGCTTAGACCGATAATCTCATACGTAGGTAGCGCGACTTACAACTTAGCAACCTTCTTAAAAAATATTATTGCTAATAATATTGAAGCTCCTAAATGGAGAGTGCTTAACAGCTTCAATTTAGTGAAGAAAATGAGGAATTTTAGGATCCCGGAAAATCATATGTTTGCATCACTAGACGTTGTTCCTCTCTTCGCAAATGTGCCGAAAGAGAAGGCAGTTGAGGCGGTCCGTAGCCGGTGGAATAAAATTCGCGATAAGACAAAAATTCAGTGGGAAGATTTTGAAGAAGGACTTCGGTTATGTCTGGATAGCACGGACTTTAATTTTAAGGAAAAAACGTATTTCCAAAATAGAGGGCTACCAATGGGCTCTCCCCTTTCACCAGTTTTAGCCGATATAGTTATGGACGACCTTGAAACATTTATTTTACCGAAAATAGGTTTCCAGGTACCTCTGTATGTTCGTTATGTCGACGACATACTTGTAGCTCTCCCAGAAAACGAAGTAGACAATGTTCTATAAGTTTTCAATCTGAACGATTTTGGAATTAAATTCACCTTAGAGAAAGAACAAGATGGGGCAATAAATTTTCTAGATGTCACATTTCTCAGGAACAATAGCCAGGAAATAAATTGCAATTGGTTCCGTAAACCAACCTGGTCCGGCAGATGCCTTAATTTCGATTCTAACCACCCACAAAAATACAAAAAAAAACGTAGTGTTCAATATGGTCGACAGAGCCATTCTCCTTTCCGATAAACAGTTTCATCAAAGTAACTTGCGATTGGTGGAAGACACTCTCAATGAGAACTTTTACCCACAACAGTTTGTTAGAGAAAATATCAATCTCAGATTGAATATTTTGGCCAAAAAGGAACAGCTCAGAACCCATGAAATAGGTCGAAACGCGGCAATTAAATCATTTATTAGCATTCCATACGTCGAAGGACTATCGGAACGAATCGCGAGAATCCTCGGGCAATACGACATTACGACGGCTTTCAAAAACAAGAGAGATCTTACATCAGTTTTGAGACCTACCAAAGATAAATTAAATAAATTGCATGATAGCAATATTATGTATGGCATTTGGTGCAAAGGGCAAAATTGCAATGCGGTTTATATCGGTCAAACTGGACGTCCGTTAGGAGTTAGGCTTAAGGAACACAAAAGGGACATAAATAAGATCCCTGAAAAACATACAATGCTTACTAGACATAGCGTTAAAAAGGATCATTTTTTCGATTTTGAAAACGCGAAAATTCTTGCGAATGAATGCCACTATCGTAAACGTCTGGTGATGGAAATGTGTCACATTGCTGGCAATATTAATGCGGTCAATTTAAGAATCGACGTTGCAAACCTTTCAAAAATTTATTTGCCTGTGGTACAGAGGAAAAAAATCTGAAAACACGTGTTGGCAATGGTCGCCCTGCGATGAAGTCGAGGGTGGAGTGACCCAGAATCCGGGCCCCATGCTATCATTGAGGTTTACTACCGCAGCCCTTTAAAAAATAAAAGTGTCTTTCTTTCCATTTTCTGAAGTCGTTAAACGGTAGTACCTCTGAGAATGTTCTTTGAGTTTTCTTCGTGATTTTAAACAGAGCGGATGTTTCTAATTTTACGTCGAAAAACTAACTTCTCATAATTTTCAGAAACTTGTTTTCTAATTTACGAATAATTGTCTTTTTTTCGAATTATTAACTTCCTTTCAAACTGTACAAGTGTGTGCTTCTGTTTAACGTGCTTGTGAAGTTTGTGAATATTGTGTTTGTGGGATTACGAAGTGGTTTACTTCACCCGCAATCACTTCACCTTCTGCAACGAAACGGGAAGACCACACAGAGAGGAAGCTGATACAGAGGCGGAGGGAGAAACAGAGAGGGTGACTGAGAGGGAGAGAGAGAGAGAGAGGAGCTGCACGACGTAGAAACAATAAGTTTATGCATGAGTTTTTTATTTTAATCTTATTGGTTTTTTGCGGGAAAAAAACCTTATTTTTATTGAATATCTGGCACTGAGGAGGACCCCTATCTGTGGTAGAAACGTTTGTCAACCTTAACTTATATGAAATGCATGGTTGTTAATTAAATATAATCATAAGACCCTAATGCCAATACAAAAATCCTTCATCATAATTTAAATAATTGGGTCAATTAAATCCGACATTTTTCAAGAAAAAAGTAAAAATGTAACAGAACAATGGAAATATATATTCACGGTAATTTCAGCTATAGTGAATTTATTTCATTAATTTGAATTCAAATAATAATGACAGTATATCAATATACTCATGTTTTTTGGTAATTATCGTTATGAAATAAGACAAATATACGAAAAGGTCGGATTACTGCTTGTCGCAACACCAGAAAATAAAGTAAAGAGGTACGTACTATGAAACATCACAGCTTGAAGGTTCAAAAGAAGAAGAATTGATAATAGTAGCTGCACTCAGTATTATCTGGTATGATTAACAGATGTTGCACTTCACATTCGACTCCTGTCGCACGAACTTTATATGCAAATTATGGAAATGGCGTCTTATAGAGCGCGAGACGCGAGTGACGTCACAAATTAAGACTTTCGCGGTCTGAAAAAATAGCTTTATTACAGTCTTTTTTACAGCTCGAAGTGTCTTTATCCTAAGGCAAGACTATTAAATCTTTTTTTAAACCAATCGACTACAATTTAGCCCAATTGATCACTTATTTTTGTTTTAAGACTCAGGAGGACTTTTTTTAATACTATTTTTATGATTATATCAAGTTACCGACTTAATTTCAGACAAAAATGAAAACAAGTCCAGCATAAATTTCAGACTTTGTTTTTACTGTGAGTGTCGAAGAAATTCAACCCAGAGCAGAGTAGCAAACTAAGGTTGCGAGAAGAATGAAAAATCTATGACGGGTCTACAAAGGGCAATATCTTTATGATTTGGGCTTTTACTCAAAGTCGGGCAACGGTTGGTGTAATGAAATTCACCAATACAGTGTCGACACTTACAGTATAAACATTCCCTGCCAAAAAAGATTCAATTTAAACTGATTGACTCTAATTGCGAAACGAAGTCGCCAATTGACAATTTTGGTTGAACGAAATTTATTTCGAACACATTGAATTCTATTCAATGTCCAATTGCTAAACTGTAATTAAAAAATTCTTCCGCAAATTGAGTTCGATGTCTGCAAATGCAGTCAATCACAAAAATGCAGTAGAACTAGTATACGCTCTATTGCAGTAAATTGTTTGGCAAGTCAATGAAGCGATCTATATAAGTCAATTGACGCGCTGCATTTGAAAGTGCTTTTTTAAAAGTTTTATATTGGCAAATAGGTTGAAATTTCAGAACTGATTTATTTGGCTTAGAAATAAGAAAATTGTCCTAACTTCTTCAAATTTCAAATTTTGTCATGTTCTGCAAATAAAAGTTTTTAGTGTTATCAATGCGCTCACATACTTTAGTTCGCGTGGCGCGAGTCGTGCTAATGCGACTTGTTACTGACTGCGGAATCTGGAAATCTTAAAACTGTGAATGCGGCAATCTGTATTAAATTCTTACGGAGATTTCCGAGGTTTCGTTGAAATTGCCGGGAGTTCCGAGATTTCCGACCTGCTCGCGATCAGAACTCACGAGGGATTCTCCTCGGATCGACTAAACTCGGCGGCTTTCGGATTCAGTCGGCTGTTTGTTCTACTCCTAGGAGCGTGTGTCGGAATGCTCCACGCCACCTCATCTTTGTTCACATTTAGCCGAATATTTCCAAATTTCTACACGCATGCTAGATTGCTGAGATTCTCAAGAGTTCTTCCAAGAGTTCTGTTAAGATTTCCCGCACAGCAATCTGAGATTTGTCGGTGAGTAGCCCCTTATGCCGATGTTGAGTCAAGTGACGCTTTGACGTTAATCCCCGAAATTTTCGAAGACTCAGGGATTCTTATAGCATATTTTTAATTATATTGAGTAGGGATAATCCCGATAAAAGAGTGTATTTATTGTTTTTAGACTTCAAAGTTCCATTTTGAGCTCATTAGTTGTGGCAAAGTCATTTTGTGCAAAGGAAGCACACTGCTCGCCTGTGATCTCACGGGCCAGCAGGGCTGCCGACCTGATGAAGGAACATATAACATCTACAGTTCAACGTAAGGCCTGTTTACTTCTACGCCGCAACACGAAGATGACTCTTATGTCGAACTGCAATTGTATAGTTTCTTCATCAGGACGGCAGAGGGGGTGTAGGGAATCCATACAGTTTCGAGAGTTGATTTTGCAGTTGGAATCAATTGAAATCAATTTACTACGGAGCCTCCCCGAATGGTTTTAATTGCAAATCGTCATTTCAATATTACCAATTCGTTACAATTGGCCGAACGCTTGAGCATTTTGTCTAATTTTTTGCATTCATCATCTAAGTAGTAATATCTCTCAGACCTCTGAGAGCCGGTCCTTCGAAGAAAGGTTTATATTTTGTTTAATAATCGAAAACAATAGTACAATAGCAGTGACGATCAGTGTTAGCTGTCTCTGCGTTTTTGCCAAATGCTCGTGGACCCTTGACGAACGAGAGGAGGCAGATACCCCGCTGCGAGTCGAATTATCTTTAAAGCCGGGTTTACACCAAGCGAGCATCGTTCGCGAACGCTGTTCGCGAACGTTCTCGAATAGAAGCTTGCTCGGTGTAAACGCTTGCCCGTACCGAACAGTGTTCGCGAACGCTGTTCGCGAACGTTCGTTCGTGCTCGTCCGTGTTCGGCCGCTTCTCGGTAAATCGACGAACCCTCAAAGGGATTCAGAGTTCGTTGCTGTGTACAAATGTACTTTTTATTGATTTACAGAGGCCAGCAAATGAAGAGGAGTGGCTACGCATTTCCCAGGGATTTGAACAGAAGTGGAACTTTCCGTATGCTATTGGCGCTATCGAAGGGAAACATGTAGTTATACAATGCCCGCCCAATAGTGGAAGCGAATATTTCAACTACAAGTCATTTTTCAGTATAATCCTATTTGCCCTAGTTGACGCTGACTATAACTTCCTTTTTGTGGATGTTGGATGCCAAGGCAGAATTTCCGATAATGGGGTTTTCAAAAATTCACAGCTTTATAAAGATATTGAAAATAAGCGCTTGAATCTGCCACAACCATCTGAATTGCCTAACGGGGAAATGTCTGTACCGTATGTGATTTTAGGAGATGATGCTTTTGGACTGAGCGATAGTTTGATGAAACCGTATTCAGGATTGTATTCAAAAGGTTCTCCGGGAGAAATTCTTAATTACAGATTGAGACGAGCTAGAAGGGTCGTCGAAAATGCTTTTGGCATTTTATCTTTGGTTTTTCGTGTATTACGGAAACCTCTGCTCTTGGAACCTGGGAAAGCCACATGGATTGTAATGGCGTATGTGTACCTTCACAATTTTCTACGTCAAAGTTCTACTTCGTGTAATGTATATTGTCCTACGGGTGCTATGGATACAGAACAAAATGGAGAGGTTATACCTGGTATGTGGAGAAATAAACCGGAAATGACATCTCTACTTGGTTCGAAAAAAGTCCCAAGGAAACCACCAACAAGTGCAAAAGAAGTACGGGAAGCTTTTTCAAAATACTTTATGACAAATGGAGCCGTGCCGTGGCAAAACGATTACGCATAATTTTATTATTTGTATACTTTCATTTACTCAGAGACATTGAAATTAGAAGATTATAATCTTATTATAATTTATTATAATTATAGATTAATAATTATTAATCTGGTATATTTATGAGAAAGTTAATACGAGTTTTTTTCGGGATGAACATTCGTATTTTGAAACTTGAAAAACTCCTTTGTTTCAGGATTCATGAAAACCTGCCAAATTATTATAATTTTCAAAATTTTGGGTTAACATTATGTGTTCTATGACTTGGTAAATCCCCTCGTACTCGACTTTCATGGAAATCTACCAGTTTAAGAATAATATGGTATAGGTCATTACGTATTATAATCATATTTATAATAATTATTTCGCCAACAAAGGTCGCTCACCTGTGAAATTGTCTCCTGAGAGTTTTGTGAATGAGATGAACTGAGAGTATTTTTGTATTTGTTTTTGTCCTTCATAAATCTCAAGGCCTCATATGCAAACCATCTGATTCTGTATACCTCGTCTTCACCTCGAAACAATAATTCATTATTTCCCACATGTAATTCACTATTCTACATATAATTTATATTATAATTTTCAGATGTAATTCACATTGTAATTTTGTAATAAACTATTTTCTATTCCATTCATGTTTGTGTTAATTTGATGCGCTCCATGTTTGTATACCCACCAACGATTTAAATTGCCGAAAACTAATTATATTACTACTACACATACATACATACTACGCAAAGTGTAGTACTCGATAATTCCACCAAAAAATATTTTCATTTTCAATAAAAAAAATGCTAAACCAAAAAATAAGAACTTTCGACATAAGAGTTAAATTTTTAACCAAGAAAGATTGTCCAATCAACAGAGAAAAAACTTCTTATCCGAAATGTTAAGTTTTAAAGTCATAAAGACGAATTAAAAAAAAAGAGTTGAATTTACAACAAAAAATATGCATTTTGTATCAAAATAATTGAATTTTCTACTAAAAGACAAGTTTTTAATAAAATAAGTGAATTTTCAAATGGAAAAGATCAATTTTATGACAAAAATGGAATAGCTACATTTCTGGTAAAAAAAAAAGAATTTCAAACAAAATTGTGAAATTTTTAACTAATGAAATGAACTTTCAACTGAAATGATACATCTACAATCAAAAAAATATATATGCAATCAAATAGTTGAATTTTCAACACAGGAGATGAATGTTCTACCAAAAAATAAATTTTTTTAACAAAATAGATAAATATTAAACTAAAAAAATATACATTTTAAACAAAAAAGATAAATATTAAACTAAAAAAATATACATTTCCAACAAAATAGATGAATATTCAACTAAAAAAATATAAAATTTTCAACAAAAAATAGAATGATTCAATTTTGAATCAGGAAAATAAGTTTTTGCAACACCCACCACTAAAGTTGACGTTTGCATGCATGTAGATGGTGCCTAAAGGACCTTATTTGAGCATACTGTGCGTGAAATTTTTTTCGCGCATGCGCAGTTTGAAGATGGCTTACTTTAGACACTGGTGAAAAAGCTGCGCATGCGCACGTTCGAGATGAGGTACTTTAGACACTGGCGAAGATAACTTTAAACACTGGTGTTGGTATCTTCTTGAAATAATTTTACATTCAACTTGAACAAATGTTTTAATGATTGCAGTTTTGTTTTTAGGGTTTCGTACGTAGAGGGGGGGGGGAGGCAAGCAAGCATAAGCGCCAACATTTTTTTTCGATAATTTTTTTCCACAAAATTTTTTTCAACCAATTTTTTTTTTTTTTAATTTTTTTTCACAACATTTTTTTTTCGAAATTTTTTTTTACAAAATTTTTTTTTTCGAAATTTTTTTTTCACAACATTTTTTTTTTTACAAATTTTGTTTTCACAAATTTTTTTTCATAACATTTTTTTTCAAACATTTTTTTTCAGAACATTTTTTTCAAAAATTTTATTTTCAATTTTTATTCAAACATTGAGAACATTTTTTTTTTTTTGTAATTACTTTACTCCACTCTATGCAATATAAAATTAGTATTTTTCGTTACCACCTCCTGACAACTTTTTCGGACGGGCGTTGCAAAAAATAGCGTGTGATACACGTGCGCGTAGGTGATTGTTAACTCGTATGATTGCATCATTCGCCTGCGGTTCGAAGCACTCGTTCACATTTTCGCACTCGCTTCGCTCGTGCGCTAACCACCGACTCATGCTTCGAGCCTCCGGCTGATGCTGCAAAATTCACACTCGCACACAATCACCTATTTTACGCACTTGTATCACAAATAACTATTTTAAGCACATAAAATAATTTTTCAATATGATAGTTAAATTTTCAATGAAAAAAATTAATTTTCAACCAAAGAAATGAAATTATAACCAAAAAGATTAATTTTTTACCAAAAAAGAATCTTATTTAACCAAATACGTGAATTTTACATACAAATTACATTATAATTTTAGAATTTTCAGTTTTAAGTCACATTGTAATGCACCTAAAATTTAAATTAAGAGGCAGCAATCGAAACCAAACCTTCTTCATAAATTCTTCAAAACTCTCAATTAATATACAAAAATAATAAGTATTACTGCAATATAATTTTAAGTAAAGGCTAAATTGAACATTGCTCAAGAAATACGCAAGAGTCATGGTTTATAACCCAAGCTACGTTAAAGATTTCTAAAGTTTATTAAAAAAATCTCTGCATTTATGGTTTATAGCACCTAATTAATTTGTTACCAACCTTTTCCGGTTCCTTTCGTTTATTCTTCCTTGTTCTTTTCTCTTCTGTACGAGGCAAGCAAGGAATTGATTTTCCCCGCTGCTGAATCAACGTTGACTCCAATTTTGGTGGAAATTTCCTCCCAAGCATCATATTTTTTTAATTTATTATGGTAATATTTATGGTCAGATTGCCAAAGTTCTGCCTTCTTTTCGAAGAAGCCAATTATTTCCAGGCACTTTTCGTTGTCCCACTCCATGTTTTAGAATGAAAACAATGAATTCGATGCACTCCGAAAAATGTTGTGCGTGCTCCTGTCGAAGTACGGTTTGCACCGGACGAGCCGCGAACTCTGAATCCCTTTGATGGTTCGTCGATTTACCGACAAGCGGCCGAACACGGACGAGCACGAACGAACGTTCGCGAACAGCGTTCGCGAACCCTGTTCGGTAAGGGCAAGCGTTTAAACCGAGGGAGCATCTGTTCGAGAACGTTCGCGAACAGCGTTCGCGAACGATGCTCGCTTGGTGTAAGCCCGGCTTAAAACATGGAGTGGGACAACGAAGAGTGCCTGGAAGTAATTGGCTTTTCAATGATTTCCGTTTGAAATTCTTTAAAATTTTGAAAACTGGAAACCGCCATAGTTGAATCATTTGTTTAATAAAATTATTCAGTTTTTATATTTTTTTACATCTTTATGTTTGAAATCTTAATACTAAACAAAAGAATAGTTAAATAAATTTCTTCAAAAATGAAATTCAAATTTTGTTCTTATCATTATAACATATTATATTAATAAAATTAATATTCTATTAATCACATTTCATTAAATAGTACAATTTTCAATTATTTTCGTTTGGAATTCTTTAAAATTTTGAAAATTGGAAGCCGCTGTAGTTGATTCATTTGTTTAATAAAATTATTCAGTTTTTATTTTTTTTTTGCATCTTCATCTTTGAAATCTTAATACTAAACAAAAGAATCGATAAATAAATGTCTTCAAAAATGAAATTCAAATTTGGTTCTTGTCATTATATCATATTATTATATTAATTATATCAATATTATATTAATAAAATTAATATTATATTAATCACATTTCATGAAATAGTACAATTTTCAATTATTTTCGTTTGAAATTCTTTAAATTTTTGAAAATTGGAAGCCGCTGTAGTTGATTCATTTGTTTAATAAAATTATTCAGTTTTTTTTTTTGCATCTTCGTCTGTGAAATCTTAATACTAAGCAAAAGAATCGATAAATAAATGTCTTTAAAAATGAAATTCAAATTTGGTGCTTACCATTATATCATATTATTATATTAATTATATCAATGTTATATTAATAAAATTAATATTATATTAATCACATTTCATGAAATAGTACAATTTTTAATTATTTTCGTTTGAAATTCTTTAAAATTTTGAAGAAATTGACTCGCGAACAACTGTTTGGCTGTGCTCGGCTCAGGCACATATACCTATTTGAGGGGGAAAGTCCCTCCGAAACGTCAACACTCGCGATAAATATTTTAAAAATAATAAAATAACACAGTTTTCAAACGCCGGAAAAAAGTAAACAGAAACTGTTACGAGCGACTAAATCTCGCTCGTTTCTGCACAAAGAGTGCAGCACCTGCTAGTGCGGGAGAAATTAAATTTGCGGTCTCGGACTGAAATAATCGATTATAAGACGTAGAATTTTAAGAGATAAATAAACTCTCATATGCGACGAAAGTAATAGCTCTATAAAAGTCGCTCGATTGAACATTAATTATTGCTATTATTCTAAGAACACTTTTGAAAATATACGAGTGTTGAGAAAATGTATTTCTTGTCACGTAGCGAGTATTTAATGTTTGCATTTAAGAAAGGATGTCGTAAATTTATTCTAGATGTAATCAATTTTAAGAACAGGAATGACTGAAAATTGTTTATATTGAAGTATCTGCATTCTTTCATGTACCAAAGTAGGTTATTAACGCTTTAGATTATAAGTATTCTTTGTATATACTACGGTTAATTTGAAAGGCAATATCCGGACGTTAGGGACAACGAATGTTTATATAAACTGGCGACAGGCTCAAGTACTTACTGCGACTTTTGGGGCGACGTAGTTTCAAATATAGCATATAGATTATAGAGGTATGGGAAAAATTGTACGTGAGATATGTGCGTGTGAGTGAGTGTACATGGAGTGTAACATGGTGACAGTTCGGTGGGATTTGCTGTTTAAACCGGGGAAAACATAAACAGTTTCCGAACATTTTTTATTAAAAACAATCGCGAGTGAATAACATTGTTTTGACTTAAATTCAGGGTACTCTTCGTGAAACGCGCCGCGCTCGCGAGTGAAGTGACTTCTGGTATATTTAAACAAAGAAAGAGTGAAAAAAAACCTGTGAAAACTGGAATTTAAGTGTGAATAAAAATAAAAACTCTTATTTTCGAGGTGCGATAACCAGATGACTCTCTAAATGAAATGGACATTGTAAAAGAGATCATCTATGGTTTTCTGAATTTCCTTTGAGGACATCGTGGGAGCACCGGTGGATCGAGTAGCTTGGTCAGAAAAGACAGAGAGAGAAAGTGATACAAAAACTCTTCCTCTCATAGAGGGGGTCCATCGTAGGACATTCAAAGGACATGGGATTTCTTTGAGGATCAGCGGCAGTTCCTGAGGACCAGCGGCAGTTCCTGGGGATCATCGGCAGATTTCCTGAGAGTCAGCGGATGTGAACCATCCTGAGGATTACAGTGATAGTGACATAGTGCGGAACTGAATTGCGATATTTTTCGCACATTTCTTTTTCAGGTTTTCTCATCGAGCGACTTGACCAACTCAGGGTTTGATAGGGATAATTTTATGTTTATGCGATATTTTTAATTTTAATACATGTATATATATATATATATATATATATATATATATATACATTGCTGGGTTGAATCATTTTTTTTGATGAAATTTAATGTGGAATTGTGTTTCAAAATGGTGAAAACAGTAGAATTATTAAATTATTAAGATCACTACGTACTTTATTTACTGAGGTTTATTGAAAAATTAAAGGAGTAAAAGAGAATGTTTGCTCTAATTTAATATAATATCTTTTGAAATTAAATAGAATTGAGCGAATCAATTCTATTGATTAATGATTTGACTTAATTATTTATTTTAACACGAAAGAATTTGGATTAAAATTTTGAATTTTTCAATGTGTGGCCAAATATAAATAATATGAATTGAATAACTATATAATATTTTGTTTACTAATTTTCTCATTCGATAATTATTCTCAATTTTAAAAAATGGCCCCCAGGAAAAATCAAAATGGAAAAACAAAACCAGAATCGGTGCCTGCACCTCGCGTGTCACATCGGACACGAGGGCGGCCGTCAGCACAGGTTGTTGAAACGATTGAAACCGGCAATGCAGCGAGCGCTATAAGTGATACCGTTACTCACCCTCAAAGTGTGAATGGAGGAGAGATTCAGAGATATAGGTAGGCTAATGGATCTGAGAGAGAGGAGGTTAGTGCTGGTTCAGATGTTACGGGCCCAGTACTTAGTACTCTTAGTAGTACTGCTATTGCAAAAATCGCAAAACAAATTATGCAAATGAGCCAAAATAATTTGCGATCGGAAGAAATAGAAAGAAGGGATTCTGAATCTCAGAGATTAAATAATAGAGCACATTCCTCAACATCCCTTCAGGATGGAGCTTCACTCATTAAAAGTAGTGACTATACTGCATTGAAAGTTCTCGTTGAAATTATTCCTGCTTTTTCGGGACGAAATATTTCTGTGCAATCATTTGCCCGCGAATGTCGATTTGCCGAACAAAACGTCGCATTGGGTCTTCGATCATTGTGCATAAAAATGT
Organism: Andricus quercusramuli; assembly: GCA_932178445.1. Taxonomy (NCBI): domain Eukaryota; kingdom Metazoa; phylum Arthropoda; class Insecta; order Hymenoptera; family Cynipidae; genus Andricus; species Andricus quercusramuli. The sequence goes on along the minus strand of CAKNXH010054945.1, from coordinate 21,205 downwards.
TAAGGAGTAAAATTCAGGGAGAAGCAGAGCTCTACATTAAAAACAAAGAGATCACTTCGCTTAATGAATTATTAGATTCCCTAGAAAAGGCGCTTGGTAAACCCAAATCTCTCTTTCAGATCCAGTCCGAGATTGCTCATATAAGTCAGAAAAAGGGAGAAAATATAATAGCATACGGTGCAATAGTACGCGAGTTACTCAAAAAAATTATTGGAATAACCGAGCAACAGTCGTCGCCTGAAGTTGCAATTATAAAAATCAACGAGTATAACGTTGAAGTGGCTAATTGTTTTATGTTGGGATTAGAGGGTGAACTTGAGGCCCGTGTAAGACAGGCTCATCCTACTAATTTGCAGGAGGCTATAAATGCTGCTATTAAAGCAGAACATGACCTAGCCCAACACAAAAGGTTGCGGGGGGTCCCTTCGGAAATTTCATCGTATGCTAGCAATGAAACCAGAGTTGAAACCGGTTATACTGTTAGGAATGCACAAAGTAGCTCGTATCCCAAACCAATATATCGAATTAACGAAAATCCCGCGCCACCCCCTGCAAAACGTAGAGGTGTAGAATGTTTTAACTGTAGAGAAGAGGGACACATAGCACGAAATTGCCCACGTGAGACGAAACGCGATATCTTTCCCTATGCATTGAATTCTAACAAAACGCAATATCAAGGGCAAAACGAAGAAAGTTGTAGTTATTGTAAGGGGAAAAGACTCAGGGCAGAAGATTGCTATAAGCGGAGGGCCCAAGAAGCTGAAGGGCAAAATGAAGACAGGTGTAGTTATTGTAGGGGGAGAAGAAGACTCCAGGGGTGCTCGTCTGCAGGGCGCAGAAGCGAGCAGCAAGAATCTCTTTCCGCGTCAATCAAACGAGTCGTCCTCACCATCGGGAAACAAGGGATCATACATTCGCCAACGATAAATGTTTACAATAAAAATTTCCATAATAAAAAAAGCTTCATTCCTAATTGATACCGGCAGTGAGTTAAATTTGTTAAAAGAGAGTTGTTTAACTAAAAAATCGTACTGCAATAAAAAACAAAGGTATTTTTTGACAAGCATAGGAAATGGTATGACAAGGACCCGTGGAAGCGTAGTTTTACAAATTGATAAAGAAAGGAATGTAGAATTTCACCTCCAGCACAAAGAAATGCTGAAGGGACAACCAAGAACGAAAAGGATAAAGAAATTGGTGGGAGATTTTCTAGAGTCATAAAGTCATTTAATTTTGAAAAATTTGAATAACGAAGAAAAGGAAGTTTACTCGGTCCTTTCGCCGAATATTTCTATCAAGTAAAACTAGAGGGGGATGTTCTGGGAGCTACTGACGTTCTGCAACATGAAGTTCATACAACTGATGAAACTCCAACTTTCCAGAGGCAATATCGACCGGCTCAAGCCTTAAATGAGGAGATTTTGAATCAAACTAAAGAGTTATTGCAATCCAAAATCGTAGAAGATTCAGACCCTCCTTATAATTCCCCTGTGTGGATCGTACCTAAAAAGGCCGATTCGCAAGGAAATAAAAAATGGCGAATGGTCATTGACTATCGAAAGTTGAATGAAAAGACTATTAGCGACGCCTACCCCTTACCCAATATAACCCACATATTGGATCAACTGGGCGGAGCCAAATACTTTTCTGTACTTGACCTCGCTTCTGGGCTTCACCAGATAAAAATGCACCCTGACTCCAAGGCTAAAACGGCTTTCTCTACCCCTTATGGCCACTATCAATTTGATAGGATGCCGTTTGGGTTGAAGAATTCCCCCGCCACGTTTCAAAGGCTCATGGATAGGGTTTTGTCTGGTCTCCAGGGGGTGGAACTATTTGTTTACATGGATGGCATAGTCATCAATGCAAACTTCCTGGAAGAATATACTCAGGAGCTGAGAAAGCTGCTTGTCCGTCTAAAAGCAGCTGGACTCACTCTGCAACCTGATAAATGCAAATTATTGCGGAAGGAAGTTGCATATCTGGGCCACATTATATCGCGCAATGGGGTTCGTCCAGATCCAAAAAAGCTTGAGGCAGTATGTAAATTTCCGAGGCCAAAGAATACTAAAAACATTAAACAATTGTTGGGACTCGTTGGCTATTACCGTCGATTTATTATGAATTTTTCAACAATGCTTCCAATTATGGAATAGGAGGGATTTTGAGTCAGGGACCTATAGGAGGGGATTAACCAGTAGCATATGCCTCACGAACGCTGAGTGATACTAAGATTAATTACTCAACTATAGAAAAAGAGCTCCTCGCGATCATATTTAGTGTTGAGAACTTTCGACCTTATTTATTCGGGCGAGAATTTATACTTATAACCGACCATTGATCCCTCGTTTGGATGCACAACATAAAAAATCCAGGTTCAGAATTATTAAGATGGCGGTTAAGGTTAAGCGAATATGAATATGACGTAGTATACAAAAAGGGAAGTGCAAATACAAATGCTGCCGCATTATCGTGAAATCCGATGGAGGAGGAACAGACACATTTTGATGTTAATCTTGATCCCACACCTAATGATGACCTTGATCCCTTGGACTCATCCATCGAGCTCAGTCGCACAGTGACAATGACGAATGTACAGATTGTAAAAGAATTAATTGTATAATTGAAGAAGGATTTTTGGGCAATGAGACTGATTTTTTTCAGAGAAATAAGTATAACATAAATAAAAATGTTTGTAAAATTTTGAAAAATTTGGAATCACCTGACACCAGCGACAAAGATCAGTTCGAAACAGCCAGTGAAGGAGAGAACTTCGATGATGAGAGTGAGACCCAAATGGTCGATCCTGAAGCCATTCCGGTGGTGTACCCGGGAGGTCGGCAGTTTTCAGGATCGATTGGTCGAAAGAATTTAAGGACCCAAATTGTCGATTCTGAAGCCATTCCGGTGGTTTACCCGGGAGGTCGGCAGTTTTCAGAATCGATTGGTCGAAAGAATCGGAGGACCCAAATGGCCGATTTCGAAGCCAGTCCGGCGGTTTACCCGGGAGGTCGGCAGTTTTCGAAATCGATCGGTCAAAAGAAAGGTATAAGTTGTCACGAACTGAGCGAAATCGCGGAGGTCAGACAGAATTATTATACGAAGGACCAAGAATTTGATTTAGTGGACACAGTTACTGACGAAAACGAAACAGAAATTTTCTTAAAGGTCACTCCTTATTCCAGGAACGAACAACCTTGTACCCTTTCCTCTCAAAGTATAGTAAATTTTGAAAAAGAAAAGTTTAATATTTTTTCTCAAGATAAATCGGTTCGTAGAATGAAGGATATTATTTATCAGAAGTGTGATCATTGTAAATTCAAGCAACAATTTATCATGGACAGTGAAATGGAAGTAGTCCTCCCCCATCACCGTTGTTATCCTGTAGAAGAAATCGAACCTGCCCCAGATAATACAGAAGAATCACCCATTTTAAATGAAACCCAGTTACCATCATAAATGCCTCACAGGAGCCTTTTGACAAGGATAAACTATTATCCCCAAATTCGGTGATGTCATGCTTAAAGGCTTGCAAGGATAAACTGTACATGAGAAACGATCATCTAGTGCAGTTTATCCCTGCAGATTGCAGGCTTACGACTGAAACGAATAGGGAGTTAATAGAAGGAAATCGGTCTAAATATGAAGACTTAAAACGCGAGTCTGCCGAGGACCTTCAAGTAGGAAATGTTCTTGTTTATTAATATGATTATCAATGTGTTTTTAATTTAATCATTAAAGAAACATTCGATTCAAAACCATTCATTACTCACGTTTCAAAAGCTCTTCGAGGATTAAAAAACGCGATGGACTATTTAAAAATACGTTCTGTTAGTATCTCGCGTATAGGCAACGGTATGAATGAAATAAAATGGGATTCTATTAAACAAGAATTAAGACAAATATTCGGACAGAGAGATTATAAAATAACAATTTGCTACGGTGAGATAGAAATACCACGGGAAGAGGATCGGCCCAAAATAATTGCAGAGTATCACTCGGCGGTCGTGGGAGGGCATAGAGGGTGTAGTAAAGACACGGAAGAATAAGGCAAGATTTTTATTGGCCTAATCTACAAGAAAAAGTTAGGGAATACGTTCAAAATTGCGACGAATGTGAAAAGGCGAAATTGGTGCGATTAAAAACTAAACAGCCAATGAAAATAACGGATACTCCGACCCAAGCCTTCGATAAAGCCGAAATCGATATTGTGGGTCCTTTACCTACTGCAGAAAAAGGGAATAAATATATTCTGACCATTCAGGATAATTTAACAAAATATGCTGATGGCATCCCTTTAATGAAGATTGAGTCCACTACAATTGCTTTGGCTCTAGCCGAGAATTTTATAACTAGATTCGGATGCCTCAAGGCAATTCATTCAGATCAGGGGAGTAATTTTATTAGTGATATCATGACCAACTTTTGTCGTATTTTTAAAATCAAGCAAGTAAAATCTACCGCCTTTCACCCGCAATCGCTAGGATCATCAGAAAGAAGCCATCATGTGCTAATTCAGTATCTAAAAATGTATTGTGAGAGAGCGAACTGGGACGTATGGTTACGCTTTGCTTTGTTTTCGTACAATACATCTATACATGAGGGCACGGGGCTTACCCCACATGAATTATTCTTTGGGAAAAAGGCTATTATACCAAGCGAATTTACTAACACGGAAATCCCATTTACATATTACGATTTCTTAAAAACTTTGAGCGAAAAACTGGCTGAAACTCAAAGTCTAGCCAGAGATCGATTGTTGCTAGCTAAAGAGAAATCTAAGAAATACTATGACGAGAAATTAAATGTTCAAAATTTTCAAGTAGGAGAAATGGTCTATTTGCAAACAGATGCTCGAGGTGGTAAATTAGACTCAGAATATGACGATAAAGGACCCTATGAAATAACACAAATATTTGATGACTTAAATGTCGAGTGAAAAGTGGGGTGGGGAAAATTTAAAATAGTCCACATGAATAGATTAAGACCCCAATGTCATAGATTTCACCGGGGAAATAACTCAGCAGCGCAAAATTAGAAATGATATATAATTATATGATTTTTTTAAGAGGAAGGGAAAATACAAAGTTTAAGCGCAATAGACTTCTTTTGAATATTATTTTCATTTTTAGCGGGATAGAGGAAGCGGAATATGAAAGAAAGTTGAAAATAAAGTTAAAAAAATAGGATATATAATAAAAAACATTTATATTACATGAAATTAGATAGTTTACGTTCATATTTTTTTTTAGCTAAAAGAACAAATCTTTTAAGAAGTAAAAGGCAGAATGCATATTTCTGTATTTATAAAATGAGTACGCTATGAAATTATGTTATAAAACGCTGTTAATAAAGCCTTATCAATATTCAAATATATTATTATAAATTGAAATTTATTGATAACTTATTGAATTTAACCAATTTTGACATATATTTAAACACGAGTCAATATAGTACTGGATACGCATATAAGTGTTTATCAAATATCGAATTTATGATATTTAAGGGGAGAATCTTAGCTATACAGCTGGATGAATTTGAAAGTAAAATAGATATAAAAATATATACATGCATACCTATAAATATAATAAAATTTCAGGTTTAATAGTGAAATAGATATTTTCTCTCGAAAAATCTTTTCTATAAGGGGGAAAGTGTTACGAGCGACTAAATTTTGCTCGTTTCTGCACAAAGAGTGCAGCACCTGCTAGTGCGGGAGAAATTAAATTTGCACAGATGCGATAAATTTATATGAAATATTCCAATTTTAAGACTTTGACTGATATTGGAGCGGTCTCGGACTAAAATAATCTATTATAAGACGTAGAATTTTAAGAGATAAATAAACTCTCATATGCGACGAAAGTAATAGCTCTATAAAAGTCGCTCGATTGAACATTAATTATTGCTATTATTCTAAGAACACTTTTGAAAATATACGAGTGTTGAGAAAATGTATTTTTTTGTCACGTAGCAAGTATTTAATGTTTCCATTTAAGAAAGGATGTTGTAAATTTATCCTAGATGTAATCAATTTTAAGAACACGAATGACTCTGAAAATTGTTTATATTGAAATATCTGCATTCTTTCATGTAACAAAGTAGGTTATTAACGCTTTAGATTATAAGTGGTCTTTGTAGATACTACGGTTAATTTGAAAGGCAATATCCGGACGTTAGGGACAGCGAATGTTTATAAAACTGGCGACAGGCTCAAGTACTGCGACTTTTCGGGCGACGTAGTTTCAAATCTAGGTTTTCGAAGAAATCACGTGGAGATGATGAGTTACATCTCACATGAATCAGCATATAGATTATAGAGGTATGGGAAAAATTGTACGTGAGATATGTGTGTGTGTGAGTGAGTGTGCGACTGTGTAAGGAGTGGGAGCAGCAAGCTTGCGGTCATGGGACCACGAAGAAGGCGAGGGTGGATGCTGGATGATACAGATCAGAGCAAAGTAGATCAATTCTTAACAGCCTACAGTTCGGTTCGTTATTCGACTCAGGCTCCTTTTTTGAATATTAGATATGAATTTGTAATCCGGATTTGCCTAATTTTGTTTAAAGTTCGACAATATATATATTTTTTATTTCAACTATAAATATTTTACGTTTTTCATTTCAAATAATTCCCGGGTTTATTCCAATAATTTAATCAACAGCCCGAACCACCAATGAGAGGGAGTTTCGCAGCCATGAGACCTGCGCGAAACGTAACAAAACAATACAATTAGCGCCGCGTGGTATCTCGATCGATCACTAAATGGATATGAAAGGACTTCTGGCGCCGTATTCAAAATAGAAAAAGCATTGAAACATATGTAGGATTAATAATTCCTAACAAGTTATAATATATTTTTTAAAAAACTTAACAAATAAATATTATCTTAAAAAAATATGAGAAGAAAGAGAAGGAAAAATATATTCAACGCAAAATACTGACTGATAAAATAGATAAATAAAACGGATGAATTTTTTTTGTGGACTTTAAACCAAGGATTCTTATCATAACACCCTTCCCCCAAACACGCCCAGACAGTATCAGTCATTTTTAAAAAGCTGTAAAGACTCTGTGAATATTTTTCAATCTTCTCATTTGGGAATATTAACGTTTTTTCGAAAATATGGAACTCTGTGCCCGGATGAATTATCTATGTAAACTTCAGGCTATCGATACTTATCCAGAGACTCTCCTAAACACACCCAGGCAGTAACAATAATTTCTGATAAGATTTCAAGATTCTGTAAATATTTTTCGATCTTCTCCTTTAGGAAAATTATCATTTTTCGAATGTATTGAATTCCG